>WSFP011436338.1:0-21051 GCA_009831015.1 Picea engelmannii
CCGATGCCTTCTTCATTGGGATGCTTTCAAAACATGTGCCAGTACCCTGTTACGTCTTGGAGCCTGAGTGTCAATTTTAAAACCAAACTTTGCACACTACTCTCAACTGGATGCTGAACAAAAAATACCGCTAGAATCTAAATGGACATACTACTGGAAATTAAAAAAGAATGCTTGACCAACAAGCTTATTCACACACTCCTACCTACCCTAACTACTTAAATGAACTACAAATCAAGTGAAATCATAATTCCAATGCAAAAATGACAACATTTTATCCACTGTTTTTTTTCTTTTCACTTGCTTGTACCAAAGATTTTTTAACAATTCATTCAAAACTCCATCCATAAATCCAAATCTCAAAAAATCAAGAACATTTAGACTGTTTACTTCCTCCAAGAAAACTGCAATTGGATCTTCTAAAACATGCACAAAACAACTATATTGTTTCACCCCTTCCACCACATTCTTGTTTTCATGTGATTTAACCTGTTGATTTCCGTTGAGAAACTGACAGGTTTGTTGAGAAGTGTGGAAGTAATAGTTTCTTAAAACGTAAGACCACCATGGCTGAAGAAAATAGTCTAATGTAAAGTCACCCATATTTAATACAGACACCAATTTGTCACTCCCTTTATCCTTAATCTTGCAACCCACTATCCTCTGTAGATCTTGATTATAAAAAAATTTCATATAACATGCCATGGAATCATGAAACACATAAAAGAATGTTTCCTTTTTAGGAGCTAAGACAGAAAAACAATCTTCCTTCACACGCGTTTTTTTCTCTTGCTTCATTTCTTCCATATTGGGAATATTTTCGAATGAAATGCCAACAATAGGTGTGTCTACTCTTCCATACATATCAACAAAAACATTCATACATTCTCGAACATATTCAAATATGACATCCATATCATGTGCATCATCTTGTTCATTATCTTTTTGTATCTCTGATTGAGAAATGACAAGCGTTGTTTTGTTGCTTTCCTAAAACTCTATGTCATTTGTTTTTTTGTTGCTTAGAGTCTCCATAGATGCAGTTTTAGAATCCTCATCCATGTCTACGCCACTTAGAAATTGGACCACCACGTCATTTTCAGAGGAAGAAAGACAAATTTGAAACACTTTGTCTTGCTAGAAATATTATTGAATATCTATGTTAGTTTTAGGAGAAGGAAAATAACCTTTAACAACAATTTCATGATCAACTTCTTCTTCTCTTTCAATTTGGTGGTTAATACTAGGTTGCAACTCCGAATTGGAATATACTTTCAAGTAATCAGCTACATGATCATTTAGTTCATGTGAGTGTTGTTGGTCTTCTTTACTGATAACAATTTCCTCATGTAAAATAGTGCCCTTGTGAATGCAGTCAGACTTCCCTGTTTCTTTTGTTATATCATGATTTTATTTCAACCATTCAAAGGAAGAAAAACATAAAGGAATGTAGTTTTCATTTGTAAGTCCACTTCTTTTTTCATATTCAACATCATGCCTTGAGGCTTTCTGTTTTGAAACATTATAATAAAAAAATCTTCAACAATTTAAAAGAAGCAAAATATAATGGCAACATTCTTTCATCTGATTCAAAATATCTTTCATTTTCTTCACTGCCTTCAATTCCTTTGGACTTCTGAACACACCCATTTTCATATTTTTTTTCGACCAATGGTTTCAATTTTTAACTGACAATATCTTCTACATAACAAGTAACACAATCGTCAGACACATGAGAAGATTGCTGCAATATATTGCCAATTTGTTCGAGTAAATTAGTGTGGTTTGGAATCAACACACATTCATTTCTTCAATGATGATATTAGTATTTTCTTTCAAAAATTTGAATGAAGAAAAGAATAAACGTAAAGAATTCCCTTCAACTGATTCAGTATTTTCTTCTTTGTAACTGTGATATGTAGGCTGATTTCTCTCATCATACTACTGAAAAGGAACATTTTCTAATAGATAACATGCATTTGGTTGTTATAGGAATTCATCCTCATAATCGTCATCATATTCATCATATATAGGAAAATCAACAATATATGAGATGTCATCAAATAAGAACAAACTTGGAACATCAACCCGCTCTTCAACAGACTAATTTGCAAATTCATCTTCTTGATTGTCTACAAATAAATACATAAAACAATCAGCCCCCCAATTATCATGGGATGGATTAGAAGCTAAATCAACACCTCTTCTTTCAACAAGTGGAATACAATTTTTTGCAAAATCATTAGCATTGGAAACTTCAAGAGGACCTACGATATCGTCAATTCTATGCTCAAGATTCCAATCAACTATTTTCTGTTCATATTCACTTTCATGTTCTTGAGAATTCAACCCCTCATTTTGGATCTGTTTACATGCTTGGATGTTGTGTTGAATGTCCTGAGAATCATTAAACATTTGTTGTAAGGACTTAGGTCTTCTTTCCATTAGGAGGAAAGACAAATCTGGATGAAGAGTAGTTGCATAATGGAGCATGGCAGCAACTTCAGTGGGTTGAATTTCTTTGGAAAAATTGTAGTAAATACTGGAAAACTTCCTGTTGAATGTAAAAATTGTTTCAATTCTCTGACTTTTCAAGGCATATAACTCTGTAAGCTATAGATCCAAATATTTATTCCTTCCCCAAAACTTTAAAAATACATTTTTCAATTCCTCCCATGAGCTAATTGTCTCTGGCTGCAAATGTTTAAACCAGTCTTTGGTATCACCCTTTAAGGATTGAGAGAAGGCTCTCTTACAAACATCATCATGATCAATCTCAAACAAATCTATAAAATTCTCAAACCCCTGGATTTGTTTTTCAGCTGAGATGGTATAAGGTTCCCCATCAAACATAGGTAGGTACTCATAGTGTTTTGGAGGAAAATCATGAAGGATGTGGGGTAAATTTAAGGGTCTGTATATATGATCAGTCTTGGAGGGTGTTGGATCAAGTGCAGGAGATGAAATATCAACCCTGGTTTCATGAGGCTCATCAACTTAGTTATGGTCATCACATGGCCCAGATGGAATTTTTTTATCAAAATCAGTGATACAGTGAGGATATGCATGTACAACTTTAAGAGGAGGATGTACAATTGCAAGATTCTCATGATCATCATTAGAATGAAACAGGTAAAGAAAAATTTGTTTGGCATGTTCAAGGAAGTAGCAAAGGCAACTTATAACAAACAATAAAATGCCTTGGAAAAAATCCAATTTTAAGTACTTGTTTTTTTACATAATGTATTTTCATACCTTTGTCAAGGGATCTCATTTTCCAATGGAGTCTCTGAATTACATTTGAATCTTGAGTGGAGTCACCAATAATGTTTTGGAAGCTAGATTCTGTATTGAGAGTGGAGTCGCCATTGAAAATTGAAATTTATGGATTCTTCTACCAATGGAATCACCTTCAAACTCATTTTTTGATGTGTGGAGTCACAAGAGAAGGAATAAATCCAATATGTGTCTAAGTGTCTAATTCTCTCAAACCTTAGAACTCAACCATGTTGTTCTTTCCCAGGGAAAATTTTTCAATTTCGTCCCCGACAACGATGCCAGAATGTTAACACTCTGTAAATTTTTTCCGGATGATAGAAAAACAACAAAGGTAATTGTTTCAACCAGCTTTAGAGATGAGGCACTAGCCTGCTCAACTCAGAGAGGGGTCTCTCATGTCACTTAGTATTTATTTGATAACCAATGATTAGATTTGGTTTATGTTGTGGGTGTATTATAAAGTTGTTGAAGAAATGGGGGTGACATTTGGGCTATGGAGTCAGAAATGAATAAAGCAATAGCAGGTCATTAGAATTATCTAGAGGAGAAAGGCTAAGTGATGCAATGAGTTTGAGTTTTCAAATTGAAATTTGCATGACGAAAGAAGAAAAAGGGAAACACATAACTGCATCAAAGCATATTAAAATGAATTCTGAATTAGTTGAGAAGAGAATCACATGAATTTAAATTGCTAAGTCTAGAGAATCATCAGAAGAATTTCGTACTTTTAACTCTCCAATTTAAATGAAGAAATTGTAAATGGAAATTTAAAGACATAGGAAGCACACACTATGAAATAACGCATAACTCATATCACAGCCAATTAGAATATTTTCATAAACAGTTCAAAAATTGCTTATGCATCGTATATCCAGTTTATCTCCATGATTTTACAAAGTCTACCTGCAATGAGGGAAGGCCCCCTTTTCCCTCCATACTTTCTTTATCCTTGGAATGATATATATAGAAAATTTACATGCAGAATTAAAAACGAATCACCTTCCCCACATTCTAAAGATAGAGATCGATTACACAAAAGAGTAACACATAACAACTATTCTCCTACACTATAGGGAGCGTTATAAACATGTCTGAAATATCTGAGGTTTTTTTCATTGAACGCCACATGTCCAAAATTTTCTGAAACGTACTCAATACAACCTGAGAACTTATTCCATCTTGGTGATTTTTTCTTTTAGAGTGTTCAACCAGACTGGTTGATTTTCCCCAATGCTTTCGACTGCCCCAACTCTGATTCCTGTCTTTTGTCGCTTTCTCCACTTCCTCTTTACTGCTCATTTGTAGAGGTTTTCCACATGTCCATTGATGATTAAATCCCTCATGATAGGATTTAGTTTGACCTCTAATTCTAGTTCTATCACAGGGTCAGTATGAAATTTAGTTGCTAATATCTATGCAATTGACTTCTCTTTCTTACTCATTGATGGATTTTCCATGTTAGTTGAAAGTCCTAGTTCACTGAATGTTGTTTGATCGTCTTTGTCCGTGTTTCTCAGTTTTGCAGAAAACATGATTGTCGTCTTCCTTAACTTCAAATAAATTACGAAGTTGATCCAATTTAAGATTACTCTACTTACGAATGAAGCGTTGATTGCCCAGAAAAGAATAGCGCCATCCATATTTTGAAGAGTGATAGTCATTGAGTTTTAATCATGAATTGCTGACAAGAGTACCTGCAGGTACGGTGGTTTATCACGTTTGGTCAATCTATTTCGAATGATGAGCCTTTGATTTAGTTATCTGGTGGCACTTACCTAGCATCGCATGGATGTAAAATACCTGAACGAGTGGCATGAGGTGATTTGACCGAAAATCTCCTTTCCCCACACAAATTGTTGATTTTTTTGTATTCAAATGGAATTAGAACACATGACATTGGGGTGTGGTTGAGCGGTTTCATGCTCACCTACATTTCCCCTCAATAAAATTTAGGGAGCGTCACATGTCTATGTTTTGAAACCGTGGTATTTCCCCGGCCTTCCCTCAAACATTTATCCTCCGCGCTACATCAATATCCTCTATGCTTCTTGGTCGTCGATCTGGACCGCTCCAAGATCTACGATATGCCAGGATTTAGAAACTTCTGACATCAGGGATTTGGGGATGATGGTTTTAGGTAGACCATTGTTCACCTTGATGTACCTCTAAAGGTGCCACATGCCCATGAAACAAAACCATATTTTTCCCTGGCCTTCCTTAGAATAAATAACTCTCGTACTATTTCAATGCTCGATATGGTTTTTGACCATTGATCTATGACACCTGAGATCTGTGGTTGGCCAAGTCCCATCACTTCCATGTCTCCTCTATATTTTTCCATGCACCGTTATATGTGACCATTCTTCTCTAAACTATCATGCCTCCACAATGATGTATCTCCTCGCTAAATTTCTGAGACCTCAAACCTGTCTGAAAATTGTTATGGTGATAACATAGGCTCCTATTGGGGATGTTATCCTCCCTATGAAGTAGTAAAGAACTGTAGACCCGGTGTCTTCTTGATTGGGCTTCTTTCAAAACAATTAAAGGTACCCTGTTATGTCTTGGAGCTTGAGTGTTAATTTTAAAACCGAACTTTGTACACTACTCTCAACTGGATGTTGAACAAAAAATATCACTAGAATCTAACTATACATACTACTGGAAATTAAAAAAGAATCCTCGACCAACAATCTTATTCACACACTCCTACCTACCCTAATTGTTGAAACAAACTTCAAATCAAGTGAAATCATAATAACAATGCAACCATGACAACATTTTATCGACTGTTTGTTTTCTTTGAACTTGCTTGTACCAAATATTTTTTGACAATTAATTCAAAACTCCATCCATAAATCCAAATCTCAAAAAATCAAAAACATTTGGACTATTTACTTTCTCCAAGAAAACTGCAAATGAATCTTCTAAAACATGCACAAAACAACTATCCCATTTCACCCCTTCCACCGCATTCTTGTTTTTATGTGATTTAACCTGTTGATTTCCTTAAAGAAACTGATGGGTTTGATGAGAAGTCTGGAAGTAATAGTTTCTTAAAATGTAAGACAACCATGGCTGAAGAAAATTGCCTGGTGTAAAGAGAACCATATTTAATACATACACCAATTCTTCACTCCCTTTATCCTTAAGCTTGCAACCCACTATCCTCTGTAGATCTTGATTATAAAAAAAAATCATATAATGTGCCATGGAATCATGAAACAAATAAAATAATGTTTCCTTTATAGGAGCTAAGACAGAAAAGAAAGCTTCCTTCACAAGTGTTTTTTTCTCTTGCTTCATTTCTTCCATCTTGGGAATATTTTCAGATGAAATGCCAGCAATAGGTGTGTCTACTCTTCCATGCATATCAAAAAAAACATTCATACATTATTGAACATATTCAAATATGACATCCATATCATGTGCATCATCCCTTTTATTATCTTTTTGTATCTCTAATTGAGAAATGGCAGACGTTGTTTTGTTGCTTTCCTGAAACTCTATGTCATTTGTTTTTTCACTGCTTGGAGTCTCCATAGATGCATTTTTAGAATCCTCATACATGTCTAGGCCACTTAGAAATTGGACCACCACGTCATTTTCAGGGGAAGAAAGACAACTTTGAAACACTTTGTCTTGCTGGAAATATTGTTGAATATCTATGTTAGTTTTAAGAGAAGGAAAATAACCTTTAGCAACAATTTTTTGATCATCTTCTTCTTCACTTTCAATTTGGTGGTTAAGCATAGGTTGCAACTCTGAATTGGAATATCCTTTCAAGTAATCAACTACATGATCATTTAGTGCATGTGAGTGTTGTTGGTCTTCTTTAATGATAACAATTTCCTCATGTAAAACAATGCCCCTGTGAATGCAGTCAGACTTCCCTGTTTCTTCTGTGATATCATGATTTGCTTTCAGCCATTCAAAGGAAGAAACACATAAAGGAATATAGATTTCATTTGTAATTCCTCTTCATATTCAACATCATTACTGGAGGATTTTTTATTTGAAACATTATAAACATTTTTCTTCGGCAATTTGAAAGAAGCAAAACATAATGGCAAGATTCTTTCACCTGATTCAAAACCTCCTTCATTTTTTTCACTGTCTTCAATTCCTTTGGATTTATGAACACACCCATTTTCAGATTTATCTTCGACCAATGGCTGCAATTTTGAACTAACAAGATCTTATACATAACAAGTAACAGGGTCGTCAGACACATGAGAAAATTGTTACAATATCTTTCCAATTTGTTCCAGTGAATTAGTGTGGTTTGGCATCAACACACATTCCTTTGCTTCAATGATGATCTTAGGATTTTCTTTCAATAATTGAATGAATAAAATCATAAAGGTAAAGAATTCCCTTAAGCTGATTCAATATTTTCTTCTTTTTGACTGTGATATGTAGGTTGATTGCTCTCATTATACTGCTAAAAAGGAACATTTTATGATAGAGAACATGCAGTTGGTTGTTCTAGGAAGTCAGCCTCATAATCGTCATCGTATTCATCATATATAGAAAAATCAATAATATATGTTTTGTCATCCAACAAGAACAAAATTCGAACATCAACCTGCTCTTCAACAGACTGATTTGCAAATTCGTTTTCTTGTCTATCTACAAATGAATACATAAAAAAATCACCCCCCTGCTTATCATGGGGTGGATTAGAAGCTAAATTAACACCTCTTCTTTCAACAAGTGGAATGCAATTTTTTTCAAAATCATTAGCATTGAAAACTTCAACAGGACCTATGATATTGTCAATTCTATGCTCAAGATTCCAATCAATTATTTTCTGTTCATATTCACTTTCATGTTCTTGAGCATTCAACCCCTCATTTTGGATTTGTTTAGATGCTTGGATGTTCTGTTGAATGTCCTGAGCATCTTAAACATTTGTTGTAAGGACTTAGGTCTTATTTCCATCAAGAGGAAAGACAAATTTGAATGAAGAGTAGTTGCATAATGGAGCATGGTAGCAACTTCAGTGGGTTGAATTTCTTTGGACGAATTGTAGTAAATATTGGAAAACCTCTTGCTAAATGTAAAAATAGTTTCATTTGTTTGAATTTTCAATGCATAGAACTCTGTGAGATGTAGATCCAAATATTTATTCCTACCCCGAAACTTTAAAAATACATTTTTCTATTCCTCCCATGAGCTAATTGTCTTTGGCTGCAAATGTTTAAACCAGTCTTTGGTATCACCCTGTTGGCAACCATCTCATTTTTTTATCCTATCTCTATAAGCCCCCTACACAAGTGTTTTGGAACCCTTGATTCTCATCGCAAGTTTTTGAATAAAACAACATTGTCATTTTGCGCATTTGCACACCTGCCTTCTGTTCTAGCTTTCACGAATGCAAGCGTGAAAACTTTGATTTCGAAGTCACGTCAATGGCATTAAAATCGTCACTGGATTATTATGGTCACTCTTGTCTATGTGTTCATAGCATTTCCAATTTAATTATAGTCTCACAGTTGACAAGACACCAAAATCTTTACTCATTTGGCATTTTTGTTGTTAATATGATTTCAATTTTTATGAGACTGTGATGATTTTCTAATGATTTTGATTCAATCGTTGATTTATTGGTGGTTTGATGTACTTTGATCAAATTCATTGGCACATTGGTTTCATGAAAACACATTGACATTATGGATTAGACCCTTGGCGCAATCATTTTATACAACATATATTTGTTATGATCGAACCCTTGGTGTTGATTCGGAAACAATTGTTTTGATTTTAAAACCATGCAAATACTATTGCTCGTGTAAAAGATTTGGGTCGAATCACCATATTTTTCATTAATTGTTTGAATGGAATTTGATTTTAACACATCGCAATAGTAATTTGAATCATCATATGCATCGTCATTTGTACATTGGGAAATGACTTTTTTGCATGGGTTGATCTAGCTCTACCACCCTTGCACACTCAGGCATTAATGCCTCCCTCCTATCCTGGGTTACCTCTATTGGTTTTCGGGGAATCCTGTGAGCTATTCGATCTTGTGTTTACCCTGAACAAACCCTTGTGCGTTTACCCTACTCACTGTGTGCCCTTGCCTATGGCACCTGCGGTGCGCATAGAGCCTAATGGTAGCCAAACACTCTTGCTATTCGACAATGCCCTTGAAGATTTGGAAAATAGTGGTTGGTTGGTGTTTATCCAAAGATTTGAGGGTTTCAACCTTTCGGTTTCCCAGCAATTCGCCCTCACCTTCGACGAATTCAGGGCTAAGGTCGGAGACATACAACTCAAGCTAAATGAGGAATTCCTAAGCTCAGTTACAGGACTACTAGCTACAGGGAAAAGGTGGTTTAAAAATTACAAAGTAGATGAGGTGTCATGGCCGCTCCTATTCACATAAAGAAAGATTGTTAGTTGTGATAGAGGTATGCCTCTCGCTACCCTCAAACAAAGGTGGCACAATCTTTTGGCAATTGTTAAGCAGTTTGTGACCTGCGAAGGTCGTTATGGCTTGGTATTTCTGTATCATCTTCGGTTATTGATGAATTTTATAGGCTACCCTCTGAATATGCCACATTATCTTTTGCGTAGTCTGTACAAGATGTCCAAAAGATTCAAGCGTGAGAAGGCTGATAGCAGCCTTTTCCGTCACTGCTTGATCAAAGTTATTATCATCCACCATTTGAGCCTTAAAGGTGACTGTTGGCAAGCCTTCCTATCAAGGAATGGCTTTGCCACTCCTGAGTCTGTCCAAGTGGACAAGGTGGTGGTTACTGAAAATCTAGTTGGACCAGCCGTGCCACTTCAAATCCTTCTACCCCCTGTCAAACCCTCAGATTTCCCCGACGTGGACCTACCCGATACCATAACCAACCCGTGTGCTAAAGAAAATACTAAGGTCGTCAAAAGGCCTGTGAGGAAGAAAGGAAAAGGTGATGATGTTGTCAATAGTAAGAGAAAGAGGAACGCACGATGGATATCCAGATGTGCTAGGAACAAATGCAAGTCAAACGTTGACCAGAAGCCAATAGTGTTGAGCGAGGACTCAGACTCTGAAATTGAACATTTCTTGATTGAGGAATACCCCTATTCCCATGGCCTATGCTCTATGGAACCCTATGACTATGTTTCCAACTTACCTCCATGCCTCAAAAACGACCCAAACTACCCGGGAATCAAGCTTCACAATCAAACCCCTGGTAACTTGAAAGAACCCTCGCCTGTGATTCCAAAGCCCGATCAATCACCTTGCACACAATGTAATGCCTGGCTTGAATGTTATTACACCGACGTTCCCCTGTTGCAATCTAAGATCAAATCATTAGAAGAACAGGTGACAGTCCTATCAAAGGAGAACGAAAGGATACAGGCCAACGAGAAGAAACAAAAAACCACCGATTCAATTGTCTTCAGAAACGTCGAGGAAACAACGACCTTTGTCAATTCCAAGTTATCATGATCGAATCATTTTCTTAATGCCCAGGTATGTGTTTCAACATCTTTTTGTTTTATGAGTTGGTTTGAATTAGGGTAATCGATTGGGTTTGCTTTCGATTAGTTCTGTTTGTTTTTAATAGATTCAAAACAATCCTGTTGACTTCGATTTACTAGAAACAATTTTGTTTTGTTTTGAATAGATATTTTCATTTGGATTATGATTGCATTCGACCTGTATAAAAGATTTGTTTCCTAAAATCGTGTAGATATGTTTTGATTGATGCGATTTTGCATAACGATTGTGTCGACCCTAAACTGGCTTGATTCATTTCTTTTGGCTTGATTTTGAGATGATTCTGTATGCTTGGATTAGCATGGATATTCATGTATGCAATGCATCAATATCAAAGATTGGTTTGACAAATACAAGGTAATCTATTGATTCACAAAATGACTCTGTTAGTTTTGATTTTGAAAAACGATTATGTTAAGTTCGGATTGACATATTTTGTCTCTATTGAATTCGTATGAAAGACTTGGCTAAATCGATTATAGTCTATTTTGAAATTGGTTCAAGAGATGATTTTGTTGGTTCCCCAACTGTCAATCGATTCTGTCTGTTTCAAATTGGTAATAAAAGTTGTTTGACAAATCTCACATATCCTGTTATCATTTGATTAATTCAATTACAATTTCATTTGTTTCGATTTGAATACAAGTTTTGATTCGTTGTGGTATGAATGATTCGCTTTGTTTGGAAATAGTAATTAAAGATTTGGTTTAATAGGTACGATATATTTCTATTAGATTTGGATTGATTAAAAACGATTCTGTTTTCAAATTAGACCAACTACAGAATCGCAAGATTTTGTAGCTAGTCTTAAAAATTAGATTTTTGTCAATTTTATCAATAAAACATTATCTAAACCTCTGTATTCTTGTCCACTTTCAGGTGCATACAAATTTCAATGACAAATTGGACATGTTGTAGCAGTTTAGATATAGTTTTCAGTTGTTAGTCATAGGCAAAAATAGGGACTTGGGAGATTATTCCCAGAATTTTTGTAAACTGCTTTGACAATTCCCACAAGGATGTTTTACCCTGTGGTCTTTAAATACTTGTTATTTTTTGTAATGAACCCATCATCAATTGTTGGGAGAACCAGACTATGGATTTATAATGATATAGACTGGGATGAAACTTGATGTCTTGTAACAGCTTTAGCTTTCAATATATCAAACTTTTATTTCAAGTTTTCTTCATATTAGTTTGCAATCAATTATCGACTACTTTAGCTATCATGATTCATTGCAAGTGATTTGGTTTATGTGTTATTCATATCTGATCTCTCTTATTTTAAATGTACAACATTTACTTTGTTTCAATTTAATGAATTAAAGGTTTACCTTCTTCATTAAATGAATCATTTTGTACAAATCTTTGCACACAGATTTATCCAAATGCGATGATTTGTAAACTATAAGATTGTTGTCATTTTTTATGTCTTGTTTGTCCTGTCATTTATATTCGAAGAGCACTGCTGCTTCCTGTTTACGAGAAGCTTGTGGATAATCTAGTGCAGGTTTCCTCCCACTGAACAGTTAAATCAACTATTGGATACAGGACAAACTTGAAGCGTTACTTCAGGTCAGTTTGCTATTTGTTATTTAATAGTTAATTTATTAGTGTTATTTAAGTAGTTTACATAGATATATAGTTCAGATTTATAGTTAGGATTATTATTTTAATTGTTCAGCTTAGATAGTTTCCATTTTATTTCTTTCTCATAAAATTGTAAAAATAAAAAATAAAAAACAATATTTTTGTTATCATAGGACAGTTACAAATGATTTTAGCAGGTTTTCATTTAAAATCTGTAATCTATAAATATTGTACATTTGTGATTAAGATTTAATCCTATCAATAATTGGACATTTAATTTCATAGAATTATTGTTGTATGGTATAGACAATAGATTGTATATATTTATTTCAGATTTGTTTATTAGTTTGTTTTAATTATCGTTTTCATTTAGATTAGTTCCTTTAGTTAGTTTCTTTCATTTTCCTAGGATTTAGATTGGCCAACGGAGCCGTTAAACCCGTCAGGGTGGATCATCCCAAATGACTTGGGTTATTTAGACAAACCCAGACCAGATCGACTCTTCCAGTTGGCGAGTGTTCATTTTCGCCCGTCAACAAATGGCGCTAGAAGGAGGGCCTGTAATTTATTAATGGCACGAGGCGGTCGTAAGACTCCTCCACCACCTAACCGCTCACCTATAGTGACAAGAATTCATTCGAACAACAACATCCCCCGTCAAACAGAAACCACATCAAACGACGATCTAGGGATCACAGTTGAGCCAACAACCCCAAATCCTACAGGAGGTGATGTACAAGATATTGTTCGCCAATCTCTATTGAGAACACATAGTGCCTTCACCCATTTAAGGCAACCAAATCGACCTTTGGAACAACCTTTAGATTTCTCTAATATCAGAGAACAGCTCAGAGGCAATAACCTCACTTTAAACCCTTCAGATCCAATCCTCACTCCTACTGCAGGAGGATCTGGAATACCACCCTCACCACCTCCATCATCTCCTTCTTCTTTGGGAGAAGACTCTTATGATGAAGGAAGTTCCCCTTCTTATCCTTCCACACCACCTACACCAATGGCCAACCAGAACAATCCTGCCAGACCTTGGCTCAACCAGGATGCAGTAGTCGTACCTGGAGCACAACATCCCTTACCCAAACATCCAGAGAAGTGGCTTCCCAAGTTTGACCCTGACTCTAAACAGATCGCTGAAGATCACATTAAAATTTTTATGTTAACCATAAGACTCCGGAATGTCGAGCACAAAGACGTAGTCTGTAGGTTGTTCCCCTATACTTTCGAGGGAACTGCCTCTACCTAGTACTTTTCCCAACAAACCCATACCATTGTGTCTTGGGAGAAATTCGAATCATGCTTTCTGGAAAAATTCGGAGACGGTAAGTCTCCGGAAGTCCTAGTCCTAGAGATTTCTAACTTAAGAATGAACCCAAAAGAGAAAATTAAAGACTTTAATCAAATATTCTTAACACTTAAGAACCGAATCCCTATAGATTCCATGCCTGTCGAGAATCTTATCATAGCATACTATACTAAAGCCTTGCATCAAAGTATATCCCTTTGGGTTAAACAATCCAAGAAATCCACGTTGTTATAGGCCTTTGAAGAGGCAAGCCAGATTGAAAAAGACATCCTCATTTTAAAATACGCTACTAGCAACAAAACAAAGACTAGTTCATCTTCCAAAAAGAAGATCGAAATCCTTCCTAGACCTGCTCAAAATAAAACACAACCTGAAAGCTCGGACTTAGAAAACTTAACTAAAGTCCAAAAACTGTCAAATCAAGTTATAGATTTGAAAAGGATGGCCGAAGAAGCTTCCTCGAGAAAAGGGCCTTACAAACCCCCATTCAGGAAGCCTTTTCCCACCAACCGACCTAATCCAAATACCGAGGGCCTTAATCTAGAAAGTCTGCAATACGCCCTTCAAACAATTCTAGAAGCCCAGGATAACTTGATGCCTCTTTATATTTCTGAGGAGGTTGTTGAACAAGAGACAGTTCAATAAGAAGAATCTTCTCTAAACATTTTTGGACACTTCTCGGATAGCATCTTTCAAGCTAACTTCGAGACAGTTCATCCCTACAATACTAGGAGTAAGACAACAAACAAACCTTCTTCCGAAAACACTACGACTTTGCCCCCAAAGCAATCTAAACCAGCTAAGACTAAACAGAGTCATGTAAAACCCAACTTAGATTATGATTTAGTTGAAGATCTTAAAAATTTAAGGGCCAACATTTATGTTTATGAGTTATTAAAATTTTCGTTTCTGCTACAAAAAATGTTACAAAATATCGTAGAGAATAGAAAAAATGGTAATTCGAACAAGGTTGTTCAGAACAAAATTTCTCAGAAGACTTCCACTAAAAGTAATTTTGATCCTCATGATAAAGGAAGCCTTCCTATAAATAATGTAACAAATGTAGATAAATTAGCTTTAGAAACTACGAGTAAAAAACCACAAACATCCACACTTAGTAGTCGCAGAAATGTACCTCCATTTTTGTTAACTTTCGAAATCTTTAATAGAAACATGCATAATTGTATGGTAGACTCAGGGGCGTCATCCAATGTGATGCCATGGTCTTTGTGCCAGAAGATTAATGTTGAAGTTGAACCATCCACTTTAAAAATCATCCAACTTGATCGAACTAGTGTTAAAGTCATGGGCGAATTAAGGAATGTGCTTATAAGATTATTGTCTAACCCCAAAGTTCATCAAGTGATTGATATTATTGTTGTGGATATTCCAGAAGTGTATGGTCTTTTTCTAAGCAGGGACTGGTCGGAGCAGCTACACGACTATTTTGCGATAGATTGGTCTCACCTGTGGCTTCCAGAGAACGACAAGCCCAACAAAATCAAGGTAAATCGTGAACACTACCTCAAGTTCACGGTCACAAATTTGAATGATCCCAACGAACCATTTACACTTTCTACCGATTCACCCGAAATACAAGGGATGGATACCTTTTTCGGTAATTTCATGGACGAGACCTTAGCTATTACCAACTCAGAACATCAGTTCGAGATTGTAGCATATGTGCAGCCAACAGCTTCTACACAATGGTCTCATGCACCCGATAAAAATCAAATTTGGTCTCTTTATTTTGACGGGTCAAAATCTAAAGAAGGAGCTAGTGCAGGCTATGTTATTATTGATCCGGCAGGTAACAAAACCTTGATTGCATGTAGGTTAGAATTTGAATGTACTAATAACACAGCAGAATATGAGGCTTTACTGCAGGGCCTCAGAAAAGATTTAGACATGAACATTCAAAACTTGACTGTCTTTGGCGATTCTGAAATCGTGGTTAGACAAGTAAGAGATTCTATCCACTGTCTGTCTTTGCATCTTAAAAGCTACCAATTCGAGGTATGGAATTTAATGAATAAATTTTCTTCTTTCAATATAAATTCTATTCCTAGATTGAATAATTCTGAAGCTGATCTATTAGCTAACGTAGCTTCCAAACTCTTTCCTGCAGAAGGCTTGTCCCCAAATTCTTTCTCCGTCAAACTGTTGTTCAGGCCATCTGTTCCCGACAACATCATGAACTGGAGAGTCTTTGACGATGATCAACATATCATTAGCTTCCTTCATATGGAAGAAACCTTCCAAGGTGCGGTGATTGATGAATGCACTCACGACGACAATTTGTGCGATTTCACAGTAATACCAGATTCAAGAACTCCTGAATATTCATCGGACATGGTAAATTCGATCCCTAAGTCTGTAGTTAGATTAGAGAAATTTTACGATATTCAAGATAAATTCAAAAAATTGGTCAACTATAAAACCAATAGTTCCTCTTTATCATATGAAAAAGTAAACTTAGGAACTAACGACAATCCGCAGTGCATTAATTTAGGGGTTGGGTGTTCTGAACAAGAAAAAGTTGCATTCATTAAATTGTTTAAAGAATTTAAAGATGTTTTTGCGTGGACGTATGATGACCTTAAAACTTTCGACCCCAACATCATACAACACGTCATTCCTGTGAAACCCCAAACCTTGCCCTTTCAAAAAAAATTAAGAAAAATGCACCCTAAGCTCGAACCGACTGTCAAAAAAGAATTAAATAAAATCCTAAATGCTAATATAATTTTCCCAGTTAGGCACACTCAATGGGTTTCTAACCTCGTCCCTGTCCGGAAGAAAAGTGGGGAAATTCGACTATGCGTCGATTTCCGAAACCTTAATAGAGCGTCTGATAAAGACAACTATCTTGTCCCACCCATGGAACAGATCCTTCAACAGGTATCTGGTTCTGAGAGGCTATCTTTATTGGATGGTTTCTCAGGGTACAACCAAGTCCTGATGTCACCTCTAAACCAACTTAAAACTACCTTCCGCACTCCATGGGGCACATATGCTTATCGAAAAATGCCCTTTGGACTGATTAATGCTGGTGCCACTTTCCAGCGAGCGATGGACATCTCTTTCTGAGGCTTAATCAATCAATTCATTGTAGTTTACTTAGATTATGTTACTGTATTTTCAAAAAACAAAACCGATCATCTAGCTCATTTAAGAGCCGTTCTACAACGATGTCATAAATACGACATTTCCTTGAATCCTAAAAAATCTATATTCACAGTAGAACAAGGTAAAATCTTAGGATTTATTGTGTCAAGCAAAGGGATGATTATCGACCCCGAAAGGACTCAAGTCATCTCAAAACTTCCCCCTCCTACATCCAAAAAGTTTGTGCAGTCTTTCTTGGGCTAGATAAACATTGTTAGGAGATTTGTCCCCAGTTTCTCCAAAATGGTCAGACCTTTACATAACCTAATTAAGAAAGACGCACAATATCATTGGGGAACCTTAGAAAATCAAGCTTTTAATGCAATAAAAAAGGCCATAATAGATGCTCCTTCTCTCATGAGCCCCGACTTTTCACAGGACTTCACACTCTACACTTTTTCTTCTGACCGTTCCTATGCTGTCGTCCTAACTCAAAAGAACCCTGAAAACAATGAAGTACCCATTGCCTTTATGAGCTCTGCTTTCAAAGGCGTGGAACTTAATTACCCAGTAGTAGATCATCAAGCCTACGCTATTTTCAAAGCATTCAATCACTTCCGGTCTTATCTTTTGAAATCTAGGATGGAAATTATTGTCCCTTACCCAGCCGTCAGGAATCTGTTAGTGCAGAAAGAGTTAGGTGAAAAGAGGGCTAACTGGGTTACTTCCTTGCAAGAGTATGACATAGAAATTACCCCAGCTCAGATAGTGAGAAGCCAAGGGTTATGAAAGTTAGTTGCTGATTCAACAGCAGGACAGCAAGAAGAGAACGATAGGTCAAACCTAGGACAACACAATCAAAATGCAATCTGTTGTGCAAAAAACTCTGTCAGTCTGTGGTATGACGATATAAAATTCTGTCTTAAACATGGGTCAACCCCCCGTCACCTGGATCCAACTAAAAGAAGAGCGTTAATATTAAAGTCTGCCTCCTTTCATTTGGTTAATGGTATTTTGTTTTGTCAAAATTTTGATGGCGTACTGATGCACTGTCTTGAGAAAGACGAAGCAGAAAAAGTCTTGCTAGAGTTTCCCATGCCTTGTGGCCGTAAGTGTATTATCTGTCAAAAAGCATCAGGGCGGTTACAGAAACCAGCCTTTCCTTTGCAACCTGTTTCAGTAGACTCCCCTTTTTAGTAGTGGGGTCTTGATATTATAGGTCTAATCAATCCGCCATCCTCACAGCAGCATAAGTTTATCATAACAACCACAAATTATTTCACCAGGTGGTCTGAAGCTTCCACCTTAAGAACTATGAATACCAGTCAGGTAATTGCCTTTTTAAATTCGAATATTATTACTTGTTTTGGTATCCCTGACTGTTTAGTATTCGATAACGCTTCTTATTTTTCGTCTCTTGAGATGAGCGAGTTTTCTTTAGAAAAAGGAATTAAATTGAAGTATTCTGCCAGCTATTACCCCCAAGCCAATGGATTGGAAGAATCAACAAATAAGAATTTGATTAAAATCATCAAAAGAACGGTATCTGAGAATCACAAAAACTGGCACAATGCACTATTAAACACAATCTGGGCTGATAGGGTAACACCAAAAACTGTTGTAGGTAACTCTCCCTTCTTTCTCGTTTATGGCAGAGAAGCAATTATACCACCACACATTCTTCTTCCCTCACTACAGCTATCGCAGAAAATAGAAGAAGAAGACTGTCCCTCTTTGGAAAACTGAATTAACACCTTAATGAAGCTAGAAGAGGTAAGAGCCCAAGCTAAATGTAAGTTAGATCAACATCAGCTAGTGGTTAAAAGTTGGTTTGATGCCAACTCTACCTCTGATAGGAACTTCGAAGTAGGTGATCTTGTCTTGAAATGGGACAAATCTCATGAGGGAAAGGAGGAGCACACAAAATTTCAAAACTTATGGCTTGGACCGTTTTTAATTGCTGAGAAATTGGGTCCCAACTCTTTCCGATTACAGAGTTTAGAGGGGCAGCCTGACACCTATCCGGTGAATGGCCAAGCTCTGAAAAGATATTTCTCTTGATTACAACCCTTTGTACACTATGTATATATTTTTCTTTTATTTGCTTTTCTTTTACTATTTTGGTTTTGCATTTTTCTTTTTCGCTGATCAGTTTTTGTTTCTGGAAATACACATACCTACAATTTTGAACTGTTCAGACCAGGCAAATAGAAAATTCTTTCACTGAAATGACTGCTGAAAAATTGTATAAACATCAATTATATACTTCTGAAATTTGCATCTGTGTTGGAAAAAAATTGTTGTTTGAAAGAAGTTAACTGATTTCGATTTGTGAGTAAAGTCTGTCACGATCATCTATTATCTTCTCACGTTGTCCCTGTTCCTTAAAGGAATGACTCGGAAGATGTCTCCCTGCCTTAAAAAGTTGGTTCTGTAAATAAACCATCTCTGGATTTTAATGAAGGACAGTTCTAAAAAATTTCGTTGAGGTCTGTAAAAAATGTGTTAAAATATCATAATTTTCTGCGTCACCCCGCTCAATTATATATCTTTAAAAACAAAATAAATCATTAAAAGATTTGTGGGAAGTTCTTGTAAACCCACCGGGATGCTGAATAGGTCTACTAGCAATGGGTAAATGCATGCATGACGCCAAGACAACTTCGTCGAGGTACTGAACAGGCCTGCTGGCAGCGAAGCAATGTTGAGTATATGAAAATTCGTAAGTATGAAACCTCTTGACCTTAAAATGTCCTTTATTCTAATCTGGAACTTCTTGGTAGGATACGGATGTCAAAGTGGGTTAAATGGAAACCCTGTCAAGGCTATGGACGCCTGCTGGCAACAGTGGCTCTGTCAACAGTATTGGGGATTTTATCTTTAATATCATGGCTCGCTTGTCTTAAGACTGTTACCAGTTTTCATCCTTTAAACACTGCTAGAGTATTTGATTAATGATGATGTTTAAACGATTTTATGGTTGTTATTTTTGAGTTAGAATTTTTCTCATTATCATAATCTGAATTTATTCTTTTGGCAGAGATAACTGCTTCTACCAGTGTGTCGCCATTGTTGGCAGCCATCTTGTTTTTTTATCCTATCTCTATAAGCTACCTACACAATTGTTTTGCAACCCTTGATTCTCATCACAAGTTTTTGAATAAAACAACACTGTCATTTTGCGCATTTGCACACCTGCCTTCTGTTCTAGTTTTCACGACTGCAAGCGTGAAAACTTTGATTTCGAAGTCACGTCAATGACATTAAAATCATCACTGGATTATTATGGTCACTCTTGTCTATGTGTTCATAGCATTTCCAATTTAATTATAGTCGCACAGTTGACAAGACACCAAAATCTTTACTCATTTGGCATTTTTGTTGTTAATATGATTTCAATTTTTATGAGACTGTGATGATTTTCTAATGATTGTGATTCAATCGTTGATTTATTGGTGGTTTGATGTACTTTGATCAAATTCCTTGGCACATTAGTTTCATGAAAACACATTGACATTATGGATTAGACCCTTGGCGCAATCATTTCATACAACATATATTTGTTATGATCGAACCCTTGGTGTTGATTCAGAAACAATTGTTTTGATTTTAAAACCATGCAAATACTATTGCTCGTGTAAAAGATTTTGGTCGACTCACCATAGTTTTCATTAATTGTTTGAATGACATTTGATTTTAACACATTGCAATAGTAATTTGAATCACCATATGCGCCGTCAGCATTGGGAAATGATTGTTTTGCATGGGATGATCTAGCTCCACCACCCTTGCACACTCAGGCATTAATGCCTCCTTCCTATCCCGGGTTACCTCTGTTGGTTTTCGGGGAAGCCTGTGAGCTATTTGATCCTGCATTTACCCTGACCAAACCCTTGTGCATTTACCCTGCTCACTGTGTGCCCTTGCCTATGGCACCTCTGGTGTACATAGAGCCTAATGGAAACCAAAGACTCTTGTTGTTCGACAATGCAGGTGAAAATTTGGAAAATAGTGGTTGGCTGGTGTTTATCCAAAGATTTGAGGGTTTCAACCTTTTGGTTGCCCAACAATTCACCCTCACCTTCGACGGATGCAGGGCTAAGGTCGGAGACATATAGCTCGAGCTAAATGAGGAATTCCTAATCTCAGTTACAGGACTACCAGCTACAGGGCAAAGGTGGTTTAAAAATTCCAAAGTAGATGAGGTGTCATGGCCGCTCCTATTCACATCAAGAAAGATTGTTAGTTG
>ML867740.1:0-11979 GCA_009831015.1 Picea engelmannii
CTATAAAAGGAGAGATAGGGGTACCTTTCAAAACAAGGATAAAATAAGAGCAAAGAAACTCTGCCAAGTTTTGTATTCCCCTTGCCCCAATCTTTTGCAACCATTTTTTGAGAACTGAAGAGGAGAAGCATATGTGGAAGTGGTTGGTGCATAGTTGAAGAGGAGCCCAAGACCAGGTTCAAGGAGCAGTGGCCAATCTCACCATTGTAAGTTACTTTTGTGAGGTTAATAAGAAAGAAGTACTTTTCTCGTCCCACCATATGAGGTGTTCAAATATTCAGTTTTGATTATATTTTATTAGAACCTCTAACCCACTAATTCATATATAAGATGCATGTTTGGAGTTCTTTATTTATCTGTTTGTGAATGCAGGTTGGCTTTGGGAGGAGACTTGCAGTCAAGGAGCTACAGAACACAAACGGATCGACACCAAACATGGAAGTTAAAGGTAGAGTTACCGGATCCTTTTATCCTTGTGTTTTATGTATGAATATGGGGTCTATGTTGGGATGATGGTAACATGTAGGAGAATTTATATGGTCATTTATGCATGCATTACAGAACTCTTAGTGCTAGTCCATAGGGGGTTTTCACACCCACAACAGAATTGGCAACCATACTGGGGATAATCTCTAGGGTTTTGGGGGATAATTTTTTGGTGTTTTAAATTGGTTTGATGACCTTTTTTCTGAGTTTCTGCAAGATTATGAGTTTGTAGGGATTCTGGTCTTCCATACTAGTACTCCCTGCTTTGATTGCTAGACTATTTTTTCTTTTTTCAGAAAGTCACATAGGTATATGCGACCTGTACAAGGCCTAAGAGCGTATATACATGCCATACCTTTGGACAACCCATGTACATACGCTGGTTGTTGAAGGGTTAGTAGCATGCTTAGGTTTAGAAAATATTTTTTAAAGACGAGGCAATCATCCTCTCCCCTATGAGAAGTCATACTTCTCTGGGGTCTTTTGATCCATTCCTAGTCTCTGTTGTTACAGTTCGTAGTTTAGATATGACCTCAGATTAGCTTTGTTTTGTTGAATTTTCCTTGCATCTTCTTTATAAAAGTAAGTTCCTGTGTCTTTAAGGGTTTTTGGCTATCAATACCAGTACTCCTTGCCTGTGCTTGACTACTTGTTTTTCATTTTTTGAGGAGTTGCAAAGGTGCATGCCTCCTGTAGTGGGCCTACACGCGTGCATACGCACCATGCCCTTGGACAACCCGTGTACATATGCTTGTTGTTTAAGTGTCAGTAGCGTGCCTGTTGAGAAATTTCTTTTTTTTAGAAGAGACATTCATCCTCTTCCCTGTCAGGAGTCACACTTCTCAGGGGTTTTCTTGACTTATCCCTGGTCTCTGTCATAGCAGTTTGTAGCCTAGGTTTGACTTCAGTGTATCTTTCTTTTATTTCGAAAGATTTCTTGTTTTTCTTTATTTGGTTTTTGGATGATATTGTGAGTCTATTTGATCTGCCTTCTTTGGTTTTGTCAGTGACTCCCTGCGGTCGGTGGTGGGCCAGGAGTCATTTCTTGGTCTTGTCTTGTCTTTATTTTATTTTATTTTTTTTCTTCAAAAAATAAGAAAAGAATACAGTTTCAAATTTTCTTGTTTTTGAAGCATAATCAAAAAATAATTCTCACTTTCTTTGTTTGGTTAAGTAGTTCATTTTTTGCATTAATAATCAGGAAAAAGAATGATTTCATAAGTTCTTGGCTGTTGACTTAGGACAATAAGCAGATCATAGTCGAGTGAAATATTGTTTTGAGTTTTCTGTTAAAATATCTTAGAAAAAAAAATAGTTTGAACAATTGGTTCAATAGTTTAAATATGAAAATCTGAATTTATCAACAAGAAGTAATTTTGTTTCCATCTTTCTGTTTGTTTTCTTCTTTGTCTCCCAAACACATCATTGTTTTCATGTCCACTTCATTTGACTTAAGATAGACACAAAAATTAATGATTAATTAAAATCAACTAGACTTTATGTTTGTAGGGTCCATCAACTAGTCTAGGCTAGAGCCTTGATTTAGGATTGGAGAGAAAACTCTTCAAGGCTACAAAACAAAAACATAAGAGTCTATTCTAGGGAGTGTTAAAAATTCCAGTATCGTGAAAGTTATCTGGGACCCCCCTCTAAAACAGGGGCTAAACACGAGGTTGTGTGCGGAAAGGTAGCAGAGATAACCCCTCCAAAGCCAAACCAGGCACAATGGGAAACACATATAGAGGGCTTGTCTTGGGATTCCATTGATCACATTTTCCACGGACCTTCATGGGTATAGAATCCATTTGAGGTCCTTAGTTGTCTTCCCGAACACTTGTTTTTGATACCCTTGATAGGTTTCGGGCTTGATACCCTGCTCATTACTATCCACCCGATTGTTGACTATACTCGCCTGATGACTGTTCGCGCATTGGCAACCTAGTTTCCTTTATTTTAGGGACTTACATAGGTGACATTGGTATTTTGAGGCAGTCAGGTTATAGGAAACTGTGCCTAACCCATATCCAAGTGAAGAACATTCAATTCTGGAGGAACCAACCATATCATACCTTGGAGCATAAGCTCTTGGTCTGTACGAACCTATGATCACTGATCTTTCGGTGCCCATCATTTTACAAGTTTATCCTTATGAGTGCATAGAAGTGTCACAAGAAACGATGGAAGAAAATGTTGTGACTTCTTCAGGGAATACTCATATTCCCTCTATGGCTATCACTACAGGGGGTGTTCCACCTCCTAACCAACTGTCATCAGTCTGAGCCACTATGGTCTCGACTACATATACCTCGAGAAATGGTTTGATTTTTTCTATAGTGGCGATCACTGCTCCGTTTACCCAAAGTGAAATAGGCCCTTTGTTCTCATACGAGATGCCTGGCTTCGGTACAAGCCCTGTACTTTCCTACTCCACTCTAGATACTTTAGGTCTCGGGGCAGGGAGCTCCAATGCTCCTCTGCAAAGATCTATGGGGGGCACTTCATCTCCCTATAATTATTTCCCTTATGGAGGGGGTAATGTACCTCTTTCATCCCCTTCACTCGGCAATGCTCACCAACACTCCACCGGTATGAACATAAACCATAGTTTGTTTGGAGCAGGTAGTCAAGGTCTTCCTTCTTATAACTTGTTGGTTGTTTCAACACCCTTTTCTTTGTTCGGAGCGTTTGGTAACAATTCTTTCTCGTCGGCTTCCTTCTCGACCGGGGGAAATCCCGGTTAAGGACAACAAAATCCTGTATAGGGTATTATTCCTACACATGGGGCAAACTTAGGAATTCCTTTCTCACAAGGACCATGGAATCCATGGCAAGGATCAGTTCCCTTGTTAGGGATGTCGACCGGGGGAAACCCTTTCCATAGCCAATGGAATCCCAGGAAAGGCTCAACACTTATGCTCGTTGGATCGGCAGGGGGAAACTCTTCCAAAAATCCTTGGAATGCGATGCAATCCCAACCCTTTTCATCATATTACAGGAGTCAGCCGATGATGTCACAACAAGCGCAGAATCCCTACATTGGTCATGACCATGATTTTTACCAGAACCCTGGCCAGCAACCTAACTTTTCCTAGCAACCTGGTGCCATCCAAACTCCAGGCTCCTTTTTCCATGGTTATAATCAACAACCCAAACTACTATTTCTCGCAACTTTGCATTTTCCAGACTTGACAAGGTTATTGAATGACCCTATCTGTCACGATCCGCGTTGGCCTCCTATGCCAACCAAGTTGCCTTCAGACATTGCAAAGTTCTAAGAAAATCCTAATGAATATCTAGGCGATCATGTGACTACCTTTCATCTTTGGTGCTCGTCCAATTCGTTGAAAGATGAATCCATCCAGTTCTGTTTGTTTCAACACACTCTCATAGGGAGTGTCGTGAAATGGTACATTGAGCTTGACCGCTCGAGATACTCTTCCTTCGGTGAATTGGCAATGTCTTTCTTAAGCCATTTCCAATTAACTTTGAGATACGATGCTAGCACTGAATTGCTAGCCAACTTTTAGCAGACAAAGGCGGACCAAATCTCTGATCACATCTGAGAATGGAGATGATGAAAGAGTTTGATAAAAGTGCCAGTCCCACCATCATTCTTGCTTGAGTGTTTCCTTAAGTCTTTGGTACCCCAGTTATCCAAAGACGTCACAACGTTGAGAGTGTTTTCCAAAGAAGATGCAATAATGAGAGCTCAACATCTAGCACTGATTTACTCTCAGTATGGTTTACTTTACCAAATTTTTCCAGATGCACCATGGTCAATACTTAACAACACCAGATAGAGAGTTGGGCCACATGCCTATGGTATTGTAGGTTCAGCTCAAATGAATCTTGTTGAACAACTATCAAAACAATTGCAGCAATTGTCGATACAATAGAAAGCGTCCAGCCAGACCACTGGTCCGGATGCTCCCCCTACCCAAATGTCGAATGTACACACTATGTAGTCAACCAACCCAAATCCAACCTAGCAACTTGAAGGAAAGAAAAAACAATGAAAGAAGGGTAAGGGGGATAAGAAATATACCAACAATGATGGCGAGGGCAACACAAAAAAGAAGAAGTCAAAGTATCTGTGTAACCTGTGCACGGAGGACCACCCGACTCACTAGTTCCCTCAGCTTGAGGAGGCCCAAAATTTATTGGCGTAGTAGTAGCCTATTGTGTTAACAAACCCATTTCAACATGGGCAAAATTTAACTCAAGCCTCTCTGAGCACAGAAGGGGGCAGTCAAGGACCCCCTCTGTCTTTGAGTAATTCTTCATCCGCGAACGTGTATGTGATGAAATGTGATTCCTATATATTGACTAGAGCGCATGATTACAGAATGCCAAACACCTCTCAGAAGAGTAAAGAAGTCGAAAACCCACCTCTTCCTCTCTAGATAGAGAATATGTTGGGAAAAATAATGACACGTATCGCAAAAGGTGTGTTCAAGAAAGCTTCTCACAATCCAAACGCAAGGGTCGCCCCGAACTACTCTGTGGTGGAGGATTTGTCTCAAACCCCTTTTCCGATGTCTACTTTGGGAAATTTACTGAAGAAGGACGTTCCTTTTCATTGGGATGAAGCCTCTCAACGCTCTTTCGAAGCGTTGAAATGTGCCCTCACGACTGCCCCTCTACTTCAGCCACCCAATTATAATAAGGATTTCTTATTATACTTGGCTATGGTAGAGTCAACCATCGGTATGATCTTGGTTCAAGAAAATCATTTACTCTCAGAATATGTGATTTATTACCTGAGCTAAGGCCTAGTTGGACCGGAAATCAATTATTCCCACATTGAAAAACTTGTGTTGGCAGCAATTCATGCTGTCCAACGATTCCATCATTATATCATGTTTCTCAAGACCATCGTAATTTTCATTGTGAATCCATTTCAATATGTGTTGACATGACGAGTAATTGGAAGAAAGATCAGTATATGGATAGTTTTCTTCCAGGAATTTGACTTAGATTTTGTTTTGGCGAAATCCAAAAAGTTGTTGGTCTTTGAAGAATTCATCTCGGAATTTCTGGTCGAGATAGGTGATGTTATGCCTGAAGAGTCGCTTATTAAAGGAGACATGTTTTTGATCGCGTCTTCCAACCCCTTGTATAGAGATGTACTTGTATATATCCATAATTTGAAGTGCCTCATCTCTACTTCTCGTGATGAGCATCGCCATATATGCCATTAGTCCAAGAACTATCTCATACTCAAGGACACTTTGTATTGTCGAGGTGTAGATTTCATCCTTCGTCGATGTCTCTCTCATGAAGAAGAAGAAATCATGCTTAACGATTTCCACACCGGAGCATGTGGTGGTCATTTGTCTGGGTTGGCAACAACCCAAAAGATTCCACGAGATGATTACTTTTGGCCAACATTAATCAAAGATTGTGTTGAATCAATCAAGAAGTGCCACCAGTGTCAGATCTTCTCTCGGAAGATGAGGGCACACCCCACTCCCATGTTTCCCATCATTACCGTTGGTCCCTTCACTAAGTGGGGGATTGATTACACTACATGAAACACCCCTTCAGCAAGCGGCATGGTTATATCATCGTAGCAGTAGACTACTTCACCAAGTGGGTCAAAGCTATGCCAACATTCAAACATGGTCGAGAGACTGCAACTCTCTTTTTGTTTAACCAGATTATAGCAATGTTCGATGTCCCAAGAGAGATTGTCACCAACCATGGCAGTCACTTTTAGAAAAAAATGATGTATGATTTAACATCAAAGATTGGGTTAAGGAAAGAACATTCGTCACCCTACTACCCACAAGCGAATGGTCAGGTGGAAGGTGTAAATAAATATCTTCAGACCATTCTACAATGAACGATCAATTCAGCCAAGTGAAATTGGCATTTGATGTTATACTCGACATTATGGGCCTATCGAACATATATTAAGATTACAACTGGTTTCTCACCTTTTCAACTCGCTTATGGGATGGAATCATTCATTCCCATAGAGTTCCAGATCCCATCACTAAATTTGGCAGTACAGTTATTGCCAGACACTTAACTGCTTGACGAGCATTTATTATACCTCGAGCAGCTCAATGAGAAATGTCATGATGCAGCCTTAGCTAACAAGGATCATAAGAAAAAATGAAAGTGTCAATATGATCGGTTTGTTCGTCCTCGTATTTTCTATGAAGGCGACCGTGTCCTAGTCTATGACCAAGACAAGGACCCCCTAGGGGCAGGCAAGTTCAAACCCATGTGGTTCGGACCTTTCATAGTAAAAGAGGTTCTAAATAAGGGTGCTTATCGTCTGGTGGAATTTGAGGGAAATGCTTTGACGGAGCATAGAAATGGGCTCTACCTCAAGAAGTATTACTCATAGGTGGGTCACCTCAGGTGACTTTTTGTAACATATGTATAGTTATTATACATTTGTTTTTGTAGTTTTTGTCTTTTTGGTTTTATTGATGTGTCATTTTTTAGGTCATATTTTTCACTGTGGAAGATGTCAAGTGAATCAGAGGTGTTCATTAAGTTCATGGACTGTGCTATCCGGCACACTCGGAAGCTTGCTTCTGCAACTTGGGTTATTTTCACACCTTAAGCCTAGTTCCTATCTTTAGGAGGTATCTGTTTAGGTAACGCCACAAAAAATGTTGTCAAATACAGTGTAGTCTTAGAGTTTCATCGTGACACTTTGTTGAATGGTATCTCTCACCTCTGATTCTACTTAGATGCTCAGCTTGTTGTGTCTAAATTAAATGGAGTTTACCGCATTTATGATCCTACTCTACACCAATGATTCCTTAGGGTACGTTTCTTAGAACGAAGCTTTGATTACATTACGTATATCCATGTTCCTAGTAGAATGAATCAAGTTACGTTACGTATATCCATGTTCCTAGTATACACATTTAAGAAAAAGAACACACACACACATGTAAATACATTTGTAAATAAATGTAATCCATAAAACACAAAAATATGTAAATATGCATATATATATCGCAAACTATCAGAGTAGATAGGTGGGTGCGAGTGGCTCGAAAAATATGTGTCCAGTAAAGAGTCACAGGACTTATGCCCTAAAAAATATACAAAAGGTGCCCCCGACATGTAAGAAGTATAGCCTAACTAAGGGCGGGGCTTGTTGGCCCTACCATAGTGAACAACGACGTTGGCCAAACGCCGAAAGAGTTGGACCCAGGTTCGAGGTACCCTGACAACATGAGTCTTCATAGACAGTGGGAGATCCTCGATATCCTCCATAGCAACTAAACGATTAAGCGCGGTGAGGTTCCACTCCACCCACCTAAAAAATCTCTTAGCCTCTCCGGCTAGAGGTCCCCCTGATGCTATTGGTCTGCCAGTTGTGGCTGGTCCCACCTCTGGTCGAGGATGTCGCCTAGTCCTCGTGAATTATTTTGGGCACACTGGCCGCACATCTTCACATAACAGATACATACGTGTCAGATACTCTAGTATACAAAAAAAAAATGATATATATAAAACGAAATAAAAATTAAATAACTATGGAAAAAAAAAAACTTACCCATCTCTCCTCGCTCCTCTCCGGGAGGTACAGGCATGTCAGGATCTTTGGAAAAGTTGATCTCAGCATAGGGGTAGTCCTCTATGGATGGAATCTGTCATGCCCACCAGGAAGAAAAATTGTCGTAAAAATCCTCAATGGTTCTCCCTCCCCCCTATCGCAACAATAGTGTCACCCACCTACATAGCGCTGGGAGAGGGGCCTCATGCCCTCGTATCGTCTCTCTAGGATTGAGACTGGGGACCCTCTCAAAGAATAAAGAGAAAAGGATAGTCCCAAACCCAAAGTTTATGTGTCTCCACATACGACACTCTATCAGCTACCTCTTCATGCAGTCTAGTAGGGTGGCACTCTAGTAAAAAAATTGTGCATTTAAGCACTGAACCACACATTTCATATGCACCCAGGAATCCTGATGTAAAGATGTGGATCCAGTGATTTTCCCAATGAGAAAAACTATCACTTTTAGTGATAGGTTAGAAATCTTGTTTATCGGCACCTGCGTACCCACTTTCTCTGTACCAACTTCACAATGGAGTTCAATCAACTCCTCTATGTTGTGAGGCCCAGAGGGAAATGTGTGAAAGTTGACTAGTTCACCTCTCCTTGAGAGGCTAGTCAGAAAGTAGATATATTCATTCATTAGAGTCAACGACTGTCCTTCAAGCATGAATGCATATGCATCTAGGTGCCAGTAATCTACCAAGGCATTCAACATCCTAGGTTGTGCCCGCATAAATGGACACTGAAAGAATTTCAGCAAACCACATTGTGTCAATGCGGCAGTAGCATCAGGGTCCTCTCCGACCAAATTATCAATTTCCTCATGTTGCCTCTCTCTCCAGTGAACATACATCCTACACATCACAAATTTCAGGGGGGATTAACTCTTGCATCTTTTAAATTTTTCAACATGTTGGAGGGTATACACGGGTTTTAATATACACAGTCGCATATGCCTATGTGTAGTATTTTCTCTGCATGTAGGCATACATTGGTTGTCATAGGACAACCCGCGTATACGTAGGGTCGACCTTTTTAAAGGTCAGTGCCCCCCCAAAAAACAAAAGGAAATGCACAAATGAAGAATTGAAATGCAAGGGGGGTTAGTATGTACTTACTTGGTCCAAGCAAAGGTTTGTTTCATCCACTGAAGCTCTTGGAATCAACTCTTTTGACAAAGGGGTGTTTTTGGATTCTTAGTCAATTTCGCAATTAACAATAGTGATAATGAGCTGCTAGCTTCTATTTATAGAATTTTTGGCCCATTTTTGTCATTTTTTGAACCCTTTTGTCATTTTTTCTATCCTGAAAATCATTTAGTATGTTCCAGGAGTTTCTTATGGATTGTTACCTTAAGTGTTACTTTGGGTATTGGGAAACTTTTTGGACATTTGGGGAATTTTTACGGTCCTTTGGTAAAAATCCATTTTTCCAACTTGTTGCATCTAAGTTAGGATTCCACCTCCACTTAGTGTATCTCATTGTATTTTTCGCTTTTCCATAGGATCAACCCCACCAAGTTGTGACACAGAACCATCATTGCTTCTTTATAGGTGTCGTAATTTAGTGGTAGAGCCTCCCCCTTTCATGGATGCCCTAGGTACATCCTGGTTGCATTTTTGGTATCCATGCCGTCACTGATGACTATAGGCTCGAGAGTCCTTATTAGTTTTTCCTGATTACAAGTATGAGCCTCATTTTCATTATTCATTATCACTCTTGACCTCAACCTCGGGACTCCCAAAACACAATGGGTCTTCTTTTAATCCCTTTTCAGACCCTCTAAACATGAAAAGATTGTTGAGTGATCTTGTTTCCCTTCACGCTCGCTAAACTGAAATTTGAAGGCACGTCTGTCCGGTGGTAGTTTACCCCTTTTTCGGTCTGGATGGTCAACAATACAAACAAAGGTATGCTCTAGGAGCTTCGGTTCTCTAGAAGATTATTCTCAGGTATGATTTTAAACAGTTTTTGAACCTGAGGGACTAAATTTACGAAAAAGGAACCCCCACGGATTCCATAGTTAAGATCTTTTTAGACTCCCTAAAATTGAAATGATCGTCGAGTGACCTTGTTCCTTCACACTCGTTAAAATGGTCCAGAAGAACATCTCATATAGATTCCATAGTTAATCTTTTTTCAGACTCCTTAAATATGAAAAAATTGTTGACTGATCTTGTCTTTGTCACACTCATTAAAATTGTTTTGAATAGAGGTATTTTCGGTGCCAGTTTACCCTTTTTTCGAACCAACTAGAATACCTTCGAAAAAGGTACCCCAATGTAGTCTCCTTTTACGTTTTTCAGACTCTCTAAAAATGAAAAAGCGTTGAGCTTACCTTCTCTAGGCTTGTTAAAATTACATCGAAGGACATTATCATTGTGTCTCATTAATTTCATTTTCATTCCTGCGTCTTTAGCCTAATGTCGACTCCATGTTTACCTCAACTGAACCATTTGAATCATGTCTTATACGCAAGCCTTGTAGCACTTTTTCCTCTATGTTTTGACACCTTGACCCATGGAGGTATTTTCCTGAGTGTCCTTTTCCTGCATATGTTTTCTTTCTCTGAACATTAGTGTGATCCTTGTGCTTGGAACTTGTATGTTTGCGACACTCGTGAATCCTTTATAACGTATCATTATTTTATTCCTTTTCAAGCTTCCCAAAAATGATTGAAAAAGACAAAAAAATCAAATATACCCCAAAAAGAGGAAGGAAAAAGTATTTTCTTTTTTGTTGGCAGCACAATGAGTCGTCCTTGGACAAAGCACATCCTTTCGTTTATTCGTCAAGCTCAGAGACTTAATGTGACATTAGGAAGCTATTCTCACTACATAGAGTTGTGTCCTCTTCCATTTGGTTATTCTTCCAAACATATGGAGAGTTTGCGTTGCCTCCTGCATCGTGAACTTATGTCAATACCATGATACCTAAGTCTCATATTTTGTCGTGTTGTTGTCCAAGGGAATTTTTTACTAAGCTTGAGTCGGCCCTTCTGCAGTTTTTCTCTTGACCTCACGTCGGGTCATTCCTAAAGCCCAATCAAGTCTTTGTTCAAAATCAGTGAAGTACTCAGCCTGATCATCAAGATCCTCTAGTCTATTCCTTGACGAGTCGTCGAAGACCTCTGGGTAGTGAATTCATACACTCATACTACACTCCTACCCGAGTTATGAATATCTTGATGTTGTTTCTTGAGCTTTGAAGGCCTCATCTCTAGCTAGTAGGCATCATTTTCTTCTTGAAGATGGATACTCCACATGTATACCTTTTTTATTTCGAGTTGTAGATCTGTTGTGTATTTCTCTCAACTACACTTTATATAGTTATATGACATGGATCTTCAGTGTATTTGATTGGCAACCATGATTTTATTTCATTCCGAGTATGGGTATGCCCGCATCGGTGATACAATTTTTATTTTGCAGACGACACTTCACGAACTCTGGTCCCTAGGCTCACTTGCTTCGTATGTCCATGAATATTGGTAATGTATTTCAGCCATCAGATGCTCTTCTAACCTCACACATTAGGGGGCATATGTTATAACCTTAACACCAGACATGCATACCTGGCATCAGGCCATCTCACTTTCCATTTTTTCCAAGCCACCATTGAAAAAATCTTCTAAAAATCCATCCTTTTGAAGGCATGCACGACCTGCACCATTGTTGCCCACGTATATATGCTATCTAACCCATTATAGCCCGTGTATATTGACAAAAGCACAAAAAATAGAAATTTGTAGATGGAATACATATTTTCGGGTAATTTCCAAAACTGTTTGACCACTCATAGTCAGTCCCTGAATCGGATAACTACCCTCTTTTAGCCTATAAAAGGAGAGGTATGGGTCCCTTTCAAAACAAGGAGAAAATAAGAGCAAATAAACTCTGCCAATTTTTGTATTCCCCTTGCCCCAATCTTTTGCAACCATTTTGTGAGAACTAAAGAGGACA
>ML867740.1:12079-33128 GCA_009831015.1 Picea engelmannii
TATTGTATTGGGGTGATAAATTCGTTGTATCCATGTCCTTGTATTGTATTGTATTGGGGTCAATGCTTTGGTTTGTACCCCTTGGTTATTTTTGCATTCTTTAATATAACACTTTCCTTGAATTACAATTGCAAGAAGGCTACATTCTTTGGTAAGTATTTTTATTTTTATTTTTACTCGATTCATATTCTTGTTTAGTTTCATGCAATGTACTTCCTCTATAATATCTTTCTATATACCTCCATGCATGATATATACTAGAGTTGAAAAGTATTCTCATATGAATTATTGATTTTAAAATATCCCTAGCAACCTCTAATATTCTCTTCTTGGAATATTTCAGTGCTTTGATAAAAAAAAATTGCATGTCCATGCATGAGACAACCTAGAGTTGGAAAATACTCTCATACAAAAAATTGATTTTAAGATATTCCTTGCAGCTCTCTAATTTTCTTGTGGGAATAAGAGTTTAGTTCTTTGGGAATCCCTGACACATAGAATCATTCAAGAGAAATACACTACCTGAATCTTAGTTCAGTCATAACATATTGTTTCAATAATCGATTGCCAAATGCTCGAGATACAACAAGAACACCTCCTACTCTTCCATGTGTTTCCAATCAAAATCACTCATCATTTAAAGCTACAAGGTAATGCCCCATATTTTGGCCTTAGACAATTAGAAAATTGTTGTTCACTCATGTTAGTAATTCAATGCTTAGTATTTGATTAGATTTAGTTCGACTAAGTTAGACATTTGAGATGAATACATCTGGACATGTTTATCTGTTACATGATATTATTCTTACTGTTATATGCTCATAACAATGATGGTTCTCTGATTATTTAAGCATGAAAATTAAAACAGAGAATTTTGGTACATGGATACCAATTCAGGTTATCTTGTGGAAATATAATAGATGCAAGGAATGGTAAAAATAAACATACATTTGTTAATTGAAAGCCAATATAGACATGGATTCTTATATGATATTGTGATAATATGCACGGATATGAGTTATTGGTAAACTAACCTACAGGTTGATGAGCTATGTGATAGCTAAATGACTATAGTGTTGAGGTAACTTGGATGTAGTAAACATAAAGAAGATAACGTATGCTATAAGTTGTCTTATTGTTTAATTTATGATTCAAAATATTGCTATGATTTTTGGTTATAAGTTGTCTTATTATTTAATTTATGATTCAAAATATTTCTATGATCTGTGGTAAGTGTGGTTTTGACAAGACGTACAACTTGCCCATAGTGGTTGTTTGACGATGTGACACTAAGAACAATAGTTGCACAATAGGGCTTGATGTAGGGTGTTGACCCTAGTTCTATAAGGAGGGGTGGAGGTATTTCCAACCATTTATCCTCTGAAACCTAGAGTCTTGGGAGGGTTGTGTGAAGTCATGCTCCCCTAGATGTGTGATGACGATTGTTAGTTGCCTATTGGGGAAGCTTGGTCGAGATGTATGTCACTTCCTCCTACGGGTTCTATCTGGAGTTAGGTCAATATAGTTGACGCTCCAACTTAGTCCAACAGAGGAAATGATAGGATGGAAGATGGAAGTAGGTTAGGAAGGAAGGATGCTTTGATGTTAGTTGAGAATACTAAGTGGGGATTAGAGATGCCACTATTGTTTACTCACTTGGTTACTACCATGTTTAAAACCCTATTTGATTTCCTATTGATATTTTAAGTATGACCATGATTTATTGATGAATTGGTGTAATTTAGTTCGTTTAGATTATTAAATGATGCCTTACTTGATTTTTTGTCCTACATGTCTTGGTGATCATATAGGAACTATGCACTAGATGCAATGATTGTTTATCGTTAGTACATAGATGAGATATGTGTCTGCTAGTTACGCACACATACCCTACCCATGTACACTAGTATAAGTAATTAATGTATTAATTATTAAAGTAATTTATTAACTATTTAATTGAATGTTTATTGAATATGTAAATTACATTGCATACAAAATATCTAGAAGCATTAAATACCTTCTTGACTTTGATAGATGGTGGGTATGATGAATTAAATGAGCATGGTGGGGTGTTATGTACATTTTGGGGGAAATGATCAAATAACATTTATTAGCTAGCATGAGAAGAAAGACTATTCAATTTATTTATTGTAGTTTAATGCAAGTCATTTATATTTAGTTTTATTTTAATATTTTCCCAAAATATCTAGATAAGGGAGGTTGATGGGTAATAATGAGGGTGGTTGAGGAGACTTGGGGAAGGGTGTATGAAAAATTGATAAATAGGGAGAAGAAGTGGTGAGGAAAGGAGATTGGGAGGTTTGAGCATGATGAGAGGTTGTGAAAACTTTGGAAGATATATTTCCTGTGATGGTTTTCTTTGAGCATTGTTCTTTGTTGTTCTTGGATTCATAGGCACAGAGGGACAAGAAACTGAAAGGTTTCTTGAAGGTAGGAAGCCGACTAGGCTCCTAGCTGGCAGGGAGGATTTTGTTGTTTCACTCTAGGAAAGCGAGAAAAGAATGCTTGGAAGCACTCAGGACTACATTACAACCGATGAGCTTCGACAAGCTAAGAAGGAGGTATTTTTCGGTGGTATTTGGTTATTAATATTTTGTATATACTTTTGTTTTAAGTTCTAAATCATAGATTTAACATATTACTTATTTCATTATGTATTTAGATTTATCATTGAGCAAATGTAGAAGAATTGTGAAAATGAAAATCAATGAAATTATGCTAAAACGAAGTTATTATTGCGTATGTATTTAATAAATGATTAATTTTCTAGCATCATGTAGATGGGTGCTACATATGGTATCAGAGCTAGTTTGTTGTAGGAAAATCTCCCTGAGGACAGGTAGATCGCCTCTAAGGCTTGAACTTAACCCTAGATAGAAAAATGCTTAACGTGGACACTGACTTCCTTTCAAATCTATCTAAACTAATACATGAGAAGGAAGGATAACATAAGTACCTCTTAATCGGCGTTTGTCCCTGCACACTCTGAGTTGTGCTCCAATCCTTTGCTCCTCGCTGAGTCCTGCAGACAAACAAGATACGACCACTTCCTACTCTATTGATATTAGCTTGAAAACAGATCTATCAATTAATGATAAGTTCATGTAACATCAGACACAAACTAGAAAGAAACAGGCCAAGCGTGTCATATTAATGAGAATAACGACAGCAGTTCTTACAATTGTAGATGCGAATGCGACAACTTCGTCAAGTCCCCTTCGTCTAACCCTTGATCAAAAGATCCACAACCTGGTTGACAGCAGTTTCACTGATCACTTCTCCTTTGGCTGACTGTGTGTTTCCTATGAGATCATAGGTTTCATGCTATCAATTCTCCCCCCTTTCCACCATCATAGAGCTTGCTTATATAGGTTGGGAGGAGCTTAACCTTTTGAGTTATGTTTAGAACAAGTTGGGAACCTCCTCCTTAGATCAGGGATCTGTTGATGAAACCAAGAATTCGAGTACAACTGCCTCCTAATCTCGAAAGATCCTTTCCTTATTCTCCTCACCGGGCTAACAACTGACCCAGATTAGTGAGCGCTCCTTCAAAAGGGGTATCAGAGCGCTAGAACGCTCCCAGAGAGGCTTAAGGGGAGTGTCATCACTTCAGAAGAGGGAAGCTCTCCTGTAGAAGGGTAAGGAAGTGTTATAATGCTCCCTGAGGCCTTATAGGGGAGCACCAACACTCTTGAGGCAGTTTCAGGGGAGCATTCACCCTCAAAACTCTTGATTGGAAGCTCTTTTCAGGTGTTAAGAGATGTTTGACTCCAGTGAACCAGTTCTCCTTCTTCAAACCAAGTAGATAAGATGTTCTAAGTGCCTCCTTAGTGTCGTCATTATGGAAACATGATTCAACAACATTTGCGACACTTATGACAATTGAGAAGCATATGCGACACTTATCCAGTTGAGTGATTTTGATGTGTAAAAGAATGCCCCCCAAAGTACGAAGTCAGAAGATACGAACTGATGACTAAAATACTTTGTAGACGTTCAAGCAAGGGTATAGACTCGGAGAACCTGACGGAAGCTGCACACAAACATCCAACAAATATCATGACATATTTCAAAACCCAAGGCAGGCATACCTATGCTTGGGTGATCGAGACTTGTAAGGTATGGCCGCCATAATATACACTGCGGATCCATAATTGTATTGATAAAAAGGGTATAGCCACCGAAGATACAATGTGGATATATACTTTGATGATTCGGACTGATCGTAGCCACGAAAGATACACAGTGGATCTACGAGATGACAAGACATAGCCACGACCAATACAAAGTGGATCTATGTAACAGTGCATGTGTTCTTTTTCCAATAAAAACTCCTTCGCAACCTGGGTGAAACGCATATCAAAGTGATTACTCAACCCAGGGTCTTCTTACCAATCCCAATATGGTACAAATCGGACCATGTGAATAGACGTCTTGATGTTGAACATGGCAGAAACCACTTGATTACCGGTCAATGAGGTAAATCGTTAACAAGTACGAGGGAGATCACCATTAATGTCAATGATTCCCAAGGTACCTTAGTACATTCCATCGAATGTGAATAGATGAGCTGAGGTCGAACATTCATGGAATCATTCGATCAGAGGTCAATGATGTAAACCCACTGTTGAATGTGAGGAGGCCTGCCATTGAGGCATGCAGGTCCCAAAGTACTATCTTGTTTCTAAGTCTAATTCCCAGATAATGTGTTGAAGTCGACAGGAATAGACTCGTCGCGGGAGGGCCTTGATGTATCCCCCATCAATGACACGAAAAAGACATAGAGATGTAATTGGCAGATCAAATGGACATGGAATGACACGGGTTCTGAGACAAGATATTTGGGATGGTTGACTCTTGAGGCAGATACTTCCCTTGAACACTGAGGCACGACAACAAAACATGACATGGACCAAAACTGTGCAATGGATACTATGACTTGCGTCGGGTGACCCAAAGGAGTGAAATGAAACTCAAAGGATTGGCTTAGTGTAGAGGTTCGGCGGATTATGATATGTGCAGGTGACAAAGTGTCATGCTTAAGGGCAAGTCTAAGAAGTGTTGGACGATGTTCTCAAGAGACTGCTTGTCTTGCTCCTTTCAATTTTTTCCCCCTTCCAGATAGATGAGTACCTCTTTTTTTTATTTAATGAGCTCGAGGAGGATAACACATGCTCGATATAACTCACCTTCGGTAAGTTCCTCTTCCTTTGTTTAACGAACCGGAAGAAGTAAGGGATCGGTTCTGTATGGGCCTATCGATGTGTGCTTTAACGAGTCCAAAGATAGAAAACTCGAAGGTTTTTCGGGATTATAGAGTTTGGAAAAACGCTTAAAAGAGAACTCTCTCAGTTCCTTTTTCGTACAGTAGTCTAATGAGACCGAAAAAGGGTTAAACTATTGCTCGAAGGACGCACTTTCTGACCTTTTAACGAGTGTGAAAGGAAGCAAGATCACTCGACAATATTTTCATATTTAGAGAGTCTGAAAAGGGTTTAAAGGAGACTCCAGGGGGGTTCCTTTTCCGTGTGTTCGTATTCAGACCGGTCCGAAAAAGAGATAAAATTTTACCCAGTTACGTTCTCATATTGTCGAGCTCGAGAATGAACTAAGACTATGCTCATCAGTGTGACAAGGTGAATAACCGATCAAGACTGCCAGAAAACCTACGATGCCAAAGCTACAAATCAGAGTTTAGTGAATCCATTTACACTATTAGAGAAACCCAAAATGACCATACCTTATAAAAAATGAAATTTTATAAATAACAATTGATTTAAAAAACTCATTTACCATTTCATTTGCAAGGATTTTTGGAGTGTTGGAGAATCTCAATTTGAAGCAAATCTTGTTTTTTCCGCTGCCGGAGCTACGATTGATCATTTCGCCCACCGTTCGAACTAGGTAGGTGTTCATCCTTTTCTCTTTCAATTGCATGGTTTCAAATTGATTTTCAGGGTATTATTGATTTAAAACACAAATCCCTAAGTTGCCCCTCTTTGACCAAATCAACCTCCTTTTAGAATTAATAAAATGGGGGGATTCTTTTACAAAAATGTGTTAGAGAAGGGTTTTTTAGAATGTCCATACCCTTGCAATCGATTAGACCGACCATTTTAAGCAAAATAAACTCATAAAAGTTCTCCCCAAATGCCCACGTCCCCCCAAAATCGTTTTGCATTTTTAAAACGTTTTAATTATTATTTGGAAAATATTAAAGGGCGTGGTGGTCAAAAAGAGTGATTGGTTGCTTGTAGATGACATGGGTACTTTGTTTTATGTTTTAAAATGTTTTTTGAAAATTGCCGAAATTATCAAAACGTGAGGAATAATGAAATTCTTGATTTTTCTGTTTTGTAGGTGTCTTCGGCAATCATGATTGAATGGAAAGAGAGGGAACACGAGATGGATGATTTAGCCTCTCTACAAAGTCCTCATACGCGGGCCTCTTTGCGAGCTTGTGGCTTTCTCAAGTTTTTTAAATTGCAAAAAATGAAGAGAGAGATTCTACTGCTTGAGCACATGATCGGTCTTTGGGACATTACGGAACAGGGATTCCGTATCGGCACACAACTTCTAACCATCAAGTTGGAAGATGTGTACTTTTTGACCGACCTCTCGAAAAGAAGGGTCCCTATATCTTTCATTGGGCAGAGGGCATTACCTGAGTAGGTAGACACGTATCTGGCATGTCACTGTATTCCGGGAGCAAGGTTGGTAGGGGGCATGATCCCTATCAAGGATATACGAGATTTGCCTCTCCGGTCTATATTATTCGCTATCAAAAGTGTGACCGGAAGTACTAGTGCTCATTTGGCATCGATATCACAGGTGGCCTATGGTGTTCAGTGTTTAGAGTCAACACTGTTCAACTGGAGTGCAGCGTTCCTTCGGAATGTGAAGGAACAGATCTCACGGTGAAGGACTGGTCAGAAGCAGTTTGGCTATGGCTCATTTTTGGTCTCGTTCTTTCTAGAGAGTATCCCTCAGATGCAGCCTCAGATAGCATTGGCAGTACGCCCAGTGGACGAACCTCGGATGGAGAGGTGGACTAACCTGTCTCCAAGACTAGTTTTGGAGTCAGAGTTCCACTTCACTGGTGATTTCTTTGCCTGGGTGAGACGGCAGTTCCTCTGGATAGAGGACTTCCCTTATGCCGATGTAGACTTTTGTGGGAGTATGGACTTGATTTTTCCCACGAGGGAAGACTGGGATGAGTCAGGTAAGAGATTAAGCCATATCTTGTCTAGGTTTTGTTTTTTTAAGTTTTTGATGTATATGTATTTTTTTGGGTATGTAAAACATTTTTAATAGATGTTTTGTTTCCAACATGCAGACAAGGGAGCAATGCGCCCGGTTGATATACCAGTAGCAGGGCGTCGTGGAGGTGCCCCAGCTGCAGCATATCCAGTGGCACCAGTTATGGGTCTCCGGGAGGTCGAAAGAAACCTCCAAGGCCTTACTATGGGCATCCCTCCTCTGCGGAGGGGGGAAATGCCTTTACATCTGCAGTGACACACTGTAGGGGTACCAGAGAATATCAATTCTCTGTTGAGGCGCATAGTGCGTGCAGTAGTCTGTTACTCATAGCACAACGTCGTGCGAGGAGATTAGAGTCTCCCTATGATCATGTTTTTTGTATGCCTTGTCAGGCGATGTTGTATGGGTGAACAAACCCAAAATTTTTCCCTTTTACACACTTTTTGATGTAAAGCAAACATTTCAGTCATGCCATATATATATATATATATATATATATATATATATATACAGTTTCGAGTTTTTATGATGCCGATGATTTGTACATGATGATGTCTGTGATGTGTTTTAATTTACATGTAATGTACAGTTTTTTCTTTCCTTGAATCTTATTTGTGGGCTAAATACCGATCCATGATATGATTAGCTAATGAATCTGAAACACTATTAAGTTCTGTCGGAATGTGTCTATATTCAATGTAATCGAACATTCATTCAAGACGACGAACTTGCAAGTGTAGACGTAGCAGGATAGGACTACGGATAACATAGATGCGGTTGAGTTGATAAACCACGAGTTGGGAGTCTAAGTAAATAATGATACGAGAGATACCTAGGGAGGAGGCTTGGGTCAATAGTCCAATGACAGCGTGGTATTCTGCCATATTTTTGGTTGCTGGTCCTAAACAGATGCCTCCTGAACTCACCACCTTGTCAAACTGATAAATAACCCATGCCGCCGAAGCAATGTTCCGGGTATGTCAGCTGGCGCCATCCGCGAACCCAAAAAATATAGGAAAGGCAGAGTTCATCTGCGCATGAAAACACAGGCACAGTCATGAGTGGCAATGGTAAAGACTCGAGCACGTGAGAGAAAAAGACACACCAAAATAAAATACAATAATGTACAAAGTACAGATGCTAGGTGATCCAGGCATAGTACTTTTTAAGGTAAATCCCATTCCGGGGCTCTCCCAGGGAAATTCCATCATGATCTACTAGTTCATAAGCACCTCTATGTAAAACACGCTTCACGATGTAAGGACCGTGCCACATAGGTTCTAACTTTCTTGTTCCCAATTTATCGTGTGCTTGGTCGTAAACAAGGACTAAGTCTCCTTTTGTGAAGGCTCGAGGTTGGACGAATTCTTCATATTGACTCTTAATTCATTTATGATGTGCCTTATTAACGAGAGCAACATCATGGCGTGTTTCGTCCAGCTTGGATAGGGACAAGAATCGTTCTTCTTCCGCAGAAGTATGGGGCAGGAGTTCTACTTTCAATTTGAGTGATGGGATTTCACACTCGATTGGTAGGACAACTTCAATGCCATAGACCAACTGGAAAGGCGTGAATCCAATTGATATTTTCACCGAAGTGCGATAGGCCCAGAGAGTGGAAAACAGTTGTAAATGCCACGATGTTTTGTTTTCCCCTACCATGCATTGGATCATGGTTTTTAGGACTTTGTTGATAGCCTCAACTTGTCCATTCGCTTGAGGGTAGTAGGGGGCTGAGTTTTCATGGCGAGAACCCAATTTGACATGTAACTCGCTCATCATCTGGTTTTTGAAGTGTGCACCATGGTCGGTGACAATGGCATGTGGTACACCAAAATGAGTAATGATGTAGTTGAATAGGAATAGAGCTACAGTACGACCATCATTTAGAAAGGTAGGCATAGCCTCAGCCCATTTGGTGAAGTAGTCGACAGCGATGATGATGTAACCGTGCCCCCCGGCTGAGGTAGGCTTACACTGCATGAAATCGATACCCCATTTGGAAAAGGGGCCGATGGCAATAATGGGGTGCAGCGCAGGAGGGTGGGTGCGTGCCTTCTTGTTGAAGATTTGGTAGGGTGGGAATTTTTTGATGGCCTCGATGCAATCTTTGAAAATCGAGGGCCAAAAGTAGCCGACACGTAAGATTTTTTGGGCTGTGGCCATCCCGGAAAGGTGACCGCCACAGGCACCAAGGTGACAATCGTTCAAAACGCATTCAGCCTCTTCATGAATCAGACATCGCTGAAGGATGGTGTCAATACTACGGTGATACAAAGTGTCGCCGAGGATGAGATAACGGCGAGAGTTGTGACGGATGCATCAACGCTCTTCGTGAGAGATGTTGGGATGAAAACGTTGAGTTTGAAGGTAGAGGAGAATGTCTCTGTACCAAGGGTCAGAAGTGCTGATGAGGAAGAGAGATTCATCGGGGAGAGAATCTCTAGGTTCAATGTTTTCATCGGCACAAGGGAGAGCACAGATGAGCTCGGCAAACACCAGGGATTTTTTGGCTTTAGCCTTTGTAAACTCAAGATCGAATTCTTGAAGAATAACGATCCATTTCGAATATTTTCCCCCAAGTACTTGACGTGTCAAGACGTGGTACATGGGGTTAGAGTCTGCGATTACCATGGTGGTGCGTAATATGATGTAGTGGCGGAATCTTTGGACAGCAATGATGGCTGCCATAGCCAGTTTCTCAACATGCGAATATCTGAGTTCGGGTCCGGATAGACTCTTGCTCAGATAATAAATCACGTGTTCTTCACCGTTAGAATCTTCTTGAACTAGCACCATCGCAGTGGTGGAAGTAGAAGTGGCCAAGTAAAGGATATAATCCTTTGTATATTTGGGAGGATGTAACAAAGGAGCGTGGGTCAAAGCGTTCTTGAGAGCGTCGAATGACCATTGGGCAGTGTCATCCCAGATGAAAGGGACGTTCTTTTGCAGTAGTCGCATAAATCCTTTAGTGATCTCGGCATAATTGCAGATGAAACGGCGAAGAAAGTTTGCTTTGACTTGCAAACTTTGGAGTTGGGTTAAGTTGGTAGGTGGGGGTAAGGCTAGGATGGCCTTGATATTTAAGGGATCCATCCTGATCCCGTCTTTGGAGACGATGAAACCGAGGAGTCGGCCGGATTCGACAGCGAAAATGCATTTATGTGGGTTCAGACGAATACGATAGAAACGACATCGAAGAAAAATTGCCCGCAAGTGACCAATGTGATCAGGTCGGTTGGATGAATGGGCGGGTAAATCATCAAGGTAAGGTTCCGCGATATGCTTGATGTCGTGGAAAGCGTACGACTTAGCTCGCTGGAAAGTAGCACCAGCATTTTTAAGGCCAAACGGTAGCTTTCGGTAGGCAAAAGTTCCCCAAGGGAAGATGACGGCTGTCTTATGTTGATCAACAGGTAAGATTTCAATCTGGTTATATCCAGAAAATACATCCATGAAGGAGAAGATTACGCTTCCCGTGCAATTATCGATGATTTGATCGATGAAAGGCGTAGGGTAGTTGTCCCTGGGAAAAGATTTGTTGAGATCTCAATAATCTACGCAAACACGGATGGTCCCTTGTTTCTTGGCAACCAGAATGAGGTTGGAGACCCATTCTGTCAAGGGGACGGGGTAGATGAAGCCAGATTTTAGAAGTTTTTCAACTTCTGCCTTTATAGCTGCCATTTTCTTGGGATGAACCGGGCGGAGTTTCTGTCGAACCGGTTTTGCGTCAGGGTAAGTCTTGATTTCATGTATGATGATTGAAGGGTCAATCCATGGAATTTTCTCATAGCTCCATGCGAAGACATCGCGGAATTCTTTGAACAAAGCGGTGTAAGAAACTACTTCGTCGGGCGTTCAGTTAGCACCAATATTAATGTTTTCCACGACACCTTCTTTGACTGAAATGTCAATTGTGATTGTAGTCAAGATGTTACCCATGTTCCCCTCAGAGAAAGTATCTTGTGTGAGGATAGGGGATTGTGGAGCATTGGTAACATCAGGGGGGAAGACAGATCGTATGTCTTGCACTTCTTCCAACGGTGGAAGAAAAGAGGATCGATGGTGGTTATCATCCCAGGGTAAATTGTCAATGCTGAGCATTTCCATAATAGATTCATCCGAAGGAAAAATGTGGGAAATGTAATCAACGACAGATGATAGCGAATCCAACCATGAGGGCACCAAGTAAGCATCGGGTGCTAATGAATGTGAATTGTTGGGAGAGGGAGAGGTAGATTGGATAGCTACGTATGCGGCCTCGACTGGGCTGAGTGGCATGGTGTCACTGAACACATTGAATTCCAAAGGACTAGGTACAATCCAAGGATCAGATGATTCCAAAGATTGATAAGGCATAGTCGAGATCATGTTGACGGCAGCAATGTGGTGTGCAGTAGGTGGAAGTGGTGTAGGGAAAGTACCCATAAGGCTAGAATCTTTCAATAAGCCAACACCAATGCTTTCATACGTAACTGGGTGGTCTCCCAAAGAAGGAATTTTGTTGGTGGCAGGGATGCGAGCGTCAGGTGTACAGAAGTCAAGTTGATCGACGATGACAATTTTTCCTTGATGGGGGAATTGTACACATCGAAACACCGACGAGGCGACAACAGTCATAGCGTAGAACCAACTTCTTTCGAGTAGGAGGTTGTAATTGAGGGGAGCATCGACCACCTCGACATCAACGGTAACAGTTTTACCGCCCAATTGAACGACGAGGGATTGTAGTAATCCGTGAGGATGGAAACCTCGTCCATCGAAAGCGCGTAACATCGTAGGGGATTTGTTAAGGGCAGGTGATTTTAAGCCTTTCCAACAGGCTAGAGACATGACACAGGTAGAGGCTTCCTCATCCAGGATAGTTCGGTGGATTTGTTGATTCTGAACAACAACATCGATTTGGAAAGCTAGCTGGTGGGAGAGTCGCAGTTGATGATCGTCCATATTAAACGTGATGTAGTTTGACAACTCAGGATCGAAAGCACCAATAGAAGCTAAGAGTGTCCTACGTTGGTTAGGACAGTGTTGTAGAACTTCCAATGCAGACATGGCACATGGGGCTTGGGCCAAATCTTCTACAATATTGTAATTTTGGGCAGCCTGTGAATTAGGATTGAAAGTGGATTTTTGGATGGTACTCTTAGGAGGGCGTAATATGGAGTCAAAATAAGGTTTCTCAATCTGAAGTGGCCCGGATGGAGGGCTAACAGATGGAGGATTAACAGAAGATGGTAAAGGATCTGGCGAAGAACCATTAGCATTCTTCGGCTTGTCAGGTTTAACTGGCGTGTCGTATGTCGCAGAACGAGTGGTTAGATTAACCCCATTAAACATGTAAATGTGGGCGCTGGTCGAGGTCTCATCAGGGGGTTGGTTGGAACTGCCCCCCGGTGTGGGGGTTTGTGCAACCAAATATTGTTGTTGCGGAAAAGGTTGAGTGAGCACAGCGGGTTGCGAATTTCCTTTGAAAATTTTGGCCACTTCATCGCGATGCAGGCAGTCTCGAGTGTAGTGATCGTCACCACAAATGAGACATGGGAATTTCGGTTTTCGCTGTGGTTGTTTTCCAGCAGCAGGGGTTTGCGGTTGGGTTTTGGGTTGTTCGTTGTTACTGTTCTTCTTTGTTTTGTTTCTCACTTTCTTCTTGCCCCCCAGTTGTTGGGAAGGGGTTGATTGGATCGCATTCACATCAGAGACCTGATTTTGGGTGGGGGTAGAAGAGGGTGCAGTCGAACTGGGAGAAGCCGTTGAAGTGGTCCGCTGAGTCGTTCTAGTGGACTGGGTGGTAGATTGGGTTTTGACGGAGCCAATAACTCCATCCGCATGCGAAGCAGTCAACAGTTTGGATGGATCGTTAGTGGCACGGGTAACATTTGGTATCAACTCATACAGAGTACCGAACTGTGAATAGACTAAGTCTAAGTACTGATCTTGGGCGATGGCTTCTTCCTCGGTGACCACACTGCCCATGGAAACATCACGAGTGATCTGAGGTAATAATGATTCCGTGAACCATTCTGCTAACAATTGGTCAGGGATGACCGTTTTGATTAGCCTTCGTCGTCGTCTCCATTCGTGGATATGATCGGAGATGTGTATGGAAGTTGTCTGACGAAGAGAGGTTAATAGTTCGGTACCTGTATTTTATAGAATGGGCAGTTGGAAGTGTGTGAGGAAGGACATGGCGAGGGAGTTGAAATCGTGAAAGGATGCACGTGGTAATTCAATATACCATTTTGCTGCGGAACCCGTAAGTGTTCGTTGGAAAAGACGCAAACGAATAGAGTCGTCCATGAGGGAGTTGTATGAACACCAAAAATGGAAAGTCATCACGTGGTTGTTTGGGTCTTCTCTGGACTTTCCGTCGAATTTTGGGATATCAGAAGGAATTTTTGCTGGAATAGCTAGCCAAACTGGAGAATGATAAATGGGATCATTCGTTAACCAAGACAAGTCTGGAAGATCTAGGGTAGCCAGAAAAGGTAGTTGTTGGTTAACCTATGGGTAATTTGGGTGTGGCAGGGGTACACCAGTGGGGCCCATTACCGGGTTATGTGGATAATTATAACTAGTGGACCCTCTCATATGAGGTTGGTTTTGACCAAGGTATGCAGGATTTGAAGTGTTTTGAGAAGCATGGGTGAGCGAAGGATAATCGGATGGGTTTTGAGGGTTATAGGGTGGGTTGGGAATTTATCCATAAGGGGGTTTTTGTGGAGTTTGAACATTTTGTCCCATGGAGGCATGTAGATTTCCTTGAAAAGGGACGCTCCATGGATTGGGTGCGATGGACACATTTTTTCCTTGTGGTTGATGGTGGACTCCGACTTGAGGTTGCCCCCCAGCATGAGGGTGCCCCCCGAATTGAATTTGTCCTCCAGGGGGAGGATGCCCCCCAGTTTGAGGTAGAGTTCCCGGGATCTGAAAGCTAGATTCCAATGACTGATCGGTGTTTTTGATCAGGTTAGGACCACCAAGGCTAGTCCCTCTAGGTTTTTGGATAGGTATGGAACTTCCTGGTACAATCTGAGTAGTGGTTTGGGCAGTGTTGGTAGCAGACGTGTTCAGTGCCCTAAATCCAAAAGGGAGTGTAGGTCTTGGTGTTACAGGTGTGCCGATCGAGGCTTGATTAACTACCGCATTACCGGCAGGGATAGTCGGAATGTGCGGGGCCATTGTCGAATGGGCCATCTGGAGGGGAATAGTATGCCTTGGGCCAACTAACGGTATGTTCGGACCAACGGTTGGTGTGGCTGTAAAAGTGGTAGTACCGGTGAAGTGATTTGGGGGTACAGTATAGGAAAAAGGTGCGTCGACACCTTCCCCTATTCCATAAATATATCACACCAAGGGTGGTGGACTCCGAACAACGTCCGCAGTCCAAAAAGGGTCATTGGCTAAAGGGTTTTGAGGAGACCCAGCCGGAATGTCCGGATTGACAACAAATTATCCGGCAGAATTTAAGTGGAGGATCTGTCATTCGTATCCCTCTGGAATGTGATAAGCTTCCGGAGATTCTGAGACAATTCGAAAATTCTCCAAAGGGATGGGAACTTCTTCCTGGGAAATTGTAGTGTTATGAACCTCGCTCTGTTGAGGAGATTCCTCTGTAGAATGAGGGGGTAAAGGGGTGTTTCCTTCCATATTTTCTGGAGGAATTCCCTGTAGCCTCCGCGAGCGGCGTGGAGGGTCGATGTTGGCGGAAAAGAGTCAGCGAAAGAAATCTATGGCCAACTAGCGAAAAGAAACAACACACGCTAAAAAATCTAAGAATCACAACCAAGCAAACATGACCTTCTTTTGATGATCGTACTAGTTGGTGATGAAATCCAACGTCGCGTGATCAAGTCCAAAAGGGGTGGGGGTAGGGTGGAATAGTTACAATGGCAACCTGCTTAACAGACTTACGCCTTGGTGCAAGATTCCACGCAGTAATTGTGGATTTACCCTCCAAGGAGCCTGAGTGAGTTTGACCAATGTCTGTTCCAGGTACAGTGAGACTTCCCATCACCGTCACCTTGTGTAAGACCCTAAATATTATGGCCACTAAGGTTACCAATTCGCAGTCAGCCCCTGGGCGGGAACAGTCGACAGTCCGATCAGAACGTACAGGCAGGGTATCAAGCCCGAAATCAACTAGAAGGCTTCCACGTAGTAATTGTGGATTTACCTCAAAGTGACCCCCATAATACGATCCAACCACCACAATCAGTTAAACCATAGAGGGTTAGTCCCTGTAGCTTACCCGAATGCGACCTCGTGCGTAACCCCTGTGTGAGAGGGGGATCCCAGGAAGACTTATACGATAACTGTATTTGACTCTCCCTAACTCAGGATTGTAGTGTTTGTTTTATAAACTTTGGAGAGTTATGATCACAGCCTAATCCAAAGTGCTACACCTATTCTACTGTTGGTGGAGGATCCTAGCAAAGAAAAATTTCTAGACAATTTTTAATTAGCGTTGATTTTTATGGTTGTTCTTTACGGAAAAGGGGTGTATGGAAGTGAAACCAATGGAATTATGACTCAGACCCAAATAATGCATCGAACATGATAAGTATTCATTTCATTTTGATGAACGTCTATCTAAGGGAGAGAGAGAGTTCTTTTCACTAACAAGCACAACTACGGAGTGTCCTCAAACGATTATTTTTCTCAATCAAATCCTGATGTAATGCAAAAACTTTTTTAAAATACCTTCTAATATGCACAATCAATCATGCTTTTTCATTGTTCGTATATGAGTTAAAGATCAATTCAACACAATGCTTTTCTTGCTAATTGTCTTTGTATGAATGAAAAATCAAACTAGCACAAGCTAAAGTCATACAAATAATGCACCCTCTCGTTGCAATCAAAACGAAAAAGTGAAAACGAAACAATCAAAGAGAAAGAAAAAACTCACACCCAAAAAGAAAAAGTTAAAGAACAATGACCTTGACTCAAATCAAGATAAAGAGGTCTGTAGGCCTTCGATGACCTTCACCAAGGTTTTTACTCAGCTGATGAGGAGAGAAGAACAATGCATGGGTTTCAAACTTCACTCAACAGGAAAAACTCAATAAAAATGGTGAAGAAGGCTACAAGATCCAATTAACAAGGTGTTTATTCTTCAAAAAGGTAGATGTCAAGGTTGAAAAGGAAGAAAAACTAACTCACAAGATCACTCAGCAAAAGAGACACAGAGGCAAACCCTGAAAAAGGCAGTTTTGGAGGGTTATTGGGCCAAAAAGAGGCTAGCGCTCTGTTTCCAAGGGAAAGGAGCGTTATAGCGCTCTGTGAAAATCCATTAGGAGCGCTGGCGCTTTGTTAACACTGGGACAGGGGCACCAATGTCTAAAACTCCAAAAAATGTCAAAAAATTCCAAAAATTGGGATTCAAGCTTGACAAGTATGCTGAATGTGATAAGGTAAGGAGCCAATTAGCTCATGAAACCAATCAAAAGAGGAGCGAACTAGGTATGAAACAATTAATGGGTAGAACTAGGTCAATGAGGAGAAATCGAAACAAGAGGTTTCGATTCGAGGCTATCTCCCCAGTGGAGTCGCCAGTTTCTGTTGTAGGAAAATCTCCCTGCAGACAGGTAGATCGCCTCTAAGGCTTGACCTTAACCCTAGACAGAAAAATGCTTAACGTGGACACTGACTTCCTTTCAAATCTATTTAAACTAATACATGAGAAGGAAAGATAACATAAGTACCTCTTAATCGATGTTTGTCCCTGCACGCTCCGAGTTGCGCTCCAATCCTTTGCTCCTCGCTGAGTCCTGCAGACAAACAAGATACGACCACTTCCTACTCTATTGATATTAGCTTGAAAACAGATCTATCAATTAATGATAAGTTCATGTAACATCAGACACAAACTAGAAATAAACAGGCCAAGCGTGTCATATTATTGAGAATAATGACAGCAGTGGTTACAATCGTAGATGCGAATGCGACAGCTTCATCAAGTCCCCTTCGTCTAACCCTTGCTCAAAAGATCCACAACCTGGATGACAACAGTTTCATTGATCACTTCTCCTTTGGCTGACTGTGTGTTTCCTATGAGATCATAGGTTTCATGCTAGCAATTCTCCCCCCTTTCCACCATCATAGAGCTTTCTTATATAGGTTGGGAGAAGATTAACCTCTTGAGTTATGTTTAGAACAAGTTGGGAACCTCCTCCTTAGATCAGGGATCTATTGATGAAACCAAGAATTCGAGTACAACTGCCTCCTAATCTTGAAAAATCCTTTCCTTATTCTCCTCACCGGGCTAACAACTGACCCAGATTAGGGAGCGCTCCTTCAAAAGGGGTATCAGAGCGCTAGAACGCTCCCAGAGAGGCTTAAGTGGAGCGCCAACACTTCAGAAGAGGGCATCGCTCCTGTAGAAGGGTAAGGAAGCGTTATAACGCTCCCTGAGGCCTTATAGAGGAGCGCCAATGCTCCTAAGGCAGTTTCAGGGGAGCGTTCACCCTCAAAACTTTTGATTGGAAGCTCTTTTCAGGTGTTAAGAGATGTTTGACTCCAGTGAACCAGTTCTCCTTCTTCAAATCAGGTAAATAAGATGTTCTAAGTGCCTCCTTAGTGTCGTAATTATGGAAACATGATTCAACAACATTTGCGAAACTTGTAACCAACTTGCGACACTTGCGAAAGTTGTAAGTAAGTTGCGACACTTACGACAATTGAGAAGCATATGCGACACTTATCCAGTTGAGTGATTTTGATGTGTAAAATAGGCCACAACACTTGAGTCCTATGAGCCCTTTGCACAACCATATTCTATAGAACCTGCTTATCTTAATAAATAATATAATACAAATTATATCTTGAGTGTTAAAAATGGATAATATGCGATGTGTATTGAACATAGAGTTTGAAAATAACTTCTCTGCAAAAGTAATGGATAATCTATGTTATTTATTGAAACCCCACCCAAAAAAAATAAAAAAATCCTCCTATGTTTTATCCATATTACTTCTTTTGAAATTGAATTGAGGATTTTGGGGCCTTTGGATCTGGGTACTTTTGCATCTACATACTTATAAGAGTTTGGTTTTGTTAGAAACATTGCTTGGAGAATTGGAATGCAAATATCGGAGTCACAAGCCCCACTTTGGAGAAAATCCGTTCTACGCGTTAATGTATGCCACTCGCAATGCTCACACAATATATCAAATTTACAGTCCTAGATAGTAGGAAAATTTCTCTACTTCCATGAGATTCGAAAAATACGAAGAGTCTTCAGGATATAAATTTGTTGATAGGTGTCAATCTGACCCATAGAAAACCACTTAGACTGACAATGAAAACTTAGAAAGCTCTCCCTTTGACACATATGTAAAAATCGTTTTAAATCACCAACTATTCTTAGTAACAAATTAAGACACCAGATGTCGTTTAATTTTCAACTTTTTCCCCTCACCTTGGGTAATATGTTTGGGGGTCACTCCATGAGACCAAATGCTAAAGTCTTCCGCATTTCACGCCAACCATCCGAGCTATACGCACTACATGTTCTTCAGTATTCTTCAGTAAAACATCCAGTATTCTTCAGTAAAGAATACATGTTCTCACTCCAACCTTCCTCTTTAACTACGTTCGAATTCCTAACAAGTTGGAGAAGGTAACCATCTATAGATGGCAAAGGTGGCCACTTTGAAAACATGGTTAAGTTTGCACAAGTTGATTTTAAGTAATCCCAAAGTAATTTTGTCCATGACAAGATTGGATATCCTTGATGAACAACAATCCATAACGTAGGCTTGCTACCTACCTTTCCATCCAATAGGAATAATCTTAGACATAAGTTCTTCGAACAAACATATGGTGACTAATGCAATATTCGTATCCCATTCTGAGCAATCTTTTGTAGTTTGTTGAAAATATATCCATTGTTTGTGCTATCAGTAAGAAAATATGGGATTGTGTCTTTAATAAGATCATATTCATTTTGGATAGTACCATAAAAGTTTTCACTATGCTACTCCGGGGGTGGCACTTCAATTATGTGTGGTTTTAGGCCGACTTGGGATAAGAAAAAGAGAGGAACAAATTCCACCTACGACGTTGTCTGTGAGTGGTTTGGCCTGAGAACGTTAGCGAGAAACAAGCCTTCCTATCGCGATGAATTGGCTTGAAAGGACTATGAATCTAATTACTTCCCCATGAATTCTAGTGAGTAGATAACAAGCTACGAGCATCAGTGAGTGAGTGGTTTGGCCTTCGTCTGTTTATTGTTAAAGCTAGTTATTTTTCTAGTTCTTGCTGGTTCTGGTTCTTGCTGATTCTGTTTCTTTCCTTACTGTATAGTTAATCATTCTACGCTCATTTCCAGGTTAATTTATAGGGTGGAAATGGCAATATATATTTATAACGATGTGTCCCTTTCTCCCTTCGCGACATCTGCCAGCGCTAGAAACCTTCCAACAAGCGAAGGCATATTAGTATTTATACGTTGTGCTTCTATTATGATCTTAGAAATATCACTTCCCCTTCTTCCTGCAAGTCTCAGTCAGATCCTAACCTGAATGAATAGATTCCCATCCATTGAGATAGTCTCAGGCATATTCCCACCCAGAAGAAAGATCGGTAAACTATTGGATTCAGATAGAAAATTGAAATCGAGAGATCACCAGATGGAATTTGACCATCATGAACACAGGTTCCTCCATGTCGTTCGATGAAACCCATAACTTCAATACCCTCCTTCCATTGCTCAATCTAGCCTTTACAGTTTCAATATTTCCACACATGGGTGAGTTGTACCTCCAACCGATCGGCTACCCGACCACCCTACTTTTATATAGCCTTCATCACTGCGGAGTAATTCTGAGGGGCTTCCCAGGAGAGCGACTAGGTCCTCCTTTTCCTTTTGAACAGTTCAGGACCTTGCCGGATTTGTGCCTATGGAAAGCTGTCAAAATCTCTTTCTTTGTCTTGATGCTATCAACAATGTCCCTTTCATCTTTGACCTTTTTAAAGGATTCATCTCACTTTTACTGTGCTTCTTCGAGTCTTCTTTCCACTTGTCTTCCAGGGCCTTTTGGTTGGTACCCTTTTCTGCTTCAATTTGGTAATTTTTTTTCCAACTTTCAAGCTCCAACTTGAGTTCCGTCCAAGTCAATAAACATGGTGAATAAGCCATAAGCCATCTCTGTACCTAGAAAGCAAATAAAACAATGCGTTGCTTTCATGTGTAGGATTTTAAACCATACCAACAAGTATTCATCTACATTTACATCTTAAGAAAATTCTTAACCCTTACCTCGATGGATCACCATATCATTTGCCTATAAATTTAGCATTACTCCTTGGATTTAACCAAATTAAATTAACATGCAACATTAAATTAAATATAATTAAAGAACTTAATAAAAGAACGAGACAACCAAGAGAACAAAGATTTCCATGTGATAATGAATGATCACTCGTTCACCCAAAACATAAGTGTTGAATCACAAGAGAATCATATTTTATCTAATTCCAATATAACCTATAGTATTTTAATGTTATGCGTATTAATTCTATTTCGTTGAAACCCTGTTTGCGTCAAATTAATAAGTTTCGAACAAAGTGTGGGGTGAGATATTGCAATGAAAGGAATACCCCTAAAATCTAAGCATCACTAATTTAGTGATGCTTTCTTAAAACTTCTACATGAACTATGTCCATGACTTTCTTTCAATAGCTGAGGGCCTTGTTTTTGGATTTGACTAATTTGACAGCCCCATTCATGTACTTTCAAATACCCTCCTTGATGTATGTTCCA
>WSFP011436360.1:0-21049 GCA_009831015.1 Picea engelmannii
CCTTATTGTTAGGCCTTATTAATATTGACCTTTATTACATCAGAATATATTATTATACCTATGTGAGGGATTAGATCCCTAACACATATGAAAGTAACAATAAATGACAATACATCATCATCATCATAATATAACTCATAATCGAAACGAAATCATAATACACCATAACCGGATCACTTGCAGGCAAGTGTCTTCAAAGACTAAGTCAATATATGTGTGATCAGTAGAACATGATGTTACATATACCCCCTCTTGTTTTAAACTTTGTCCCAAAGTTTGTACAGTCTATAAATGCAATTAAATAAATGTATATGGCATAGATCTACATATATAATCTATCAAAAAAATAAGGAAACTATTGATGCATCTCATATGCGTCCTCCCATGTAGCCGAGTGTGGACTATAATTGTCTGAATGGACCTTGACCTGATCGACTATTAGACACCGTAACTGTCGAGTGTGATGGTACAGAATGTGAACTGGATCCGCCATGAGAGAACCCTCATCCGACACTTGCAAAGAACAAATTTCAATAACATGTGACGGACCAGAAACATAATGTCGCAAAAAAGATACATGAAATACATCCTGCACACGCTTCAAAGAATCATGCAAGGCTAGTCGATAAGTCACATGTCATTTATTTTCCACAACTTCTAAAGGTCCTACAAACCTAGGGATATTTTAGCACCCTTTCCAAAATTGATTGAACTCTTATGCGGTTTTACCTGCAAGAAAACTATGTCACCAACCTCATAACTGTGGTCAATGCAATGCACATCGACATAAAAAGAAATTCGATCTTGCGCTTCTTTAATCCTTTGTCTTATTTATTTCACATGTTATTCCATTTCTTGGATTACTTTTGGTCCTACCAGAATCCTATCCTCTAGTCTATCCCAACTTAGGGGCGTCTGACATGGTCGTCCATAAAGAAACTCAAACAATGCCATATTTATTATGCTTTGATAATTGTTGTTGTATGAAAAATATAATAATGGAAAGAAGTCCTCCCAATGCTTCTGTTGATTTATAACATACATCCGAAGCATATCCTCTAAGATCTGGTTCATTATTTCTATTTGTCCATCTATTTCAGGGTGATATGTTGTACTAAAATTCAGTTTTGTTCCCAAAGCCTCTTGGCAACTTGTCAAACACCATCCTTTAAACACTGATCCATGATCATATATGATATTTCTTGATACCCCATGTATCCTCACAATATCGCTAACAAAAACTCTAGCTATTTATGGTGCCTGATATGATGTGCACACTGGAATAAAGTGTGCACTCTTCATCAGAGTTTCAACGAACACAAAAATCGAATTGTGTCTCCTTTCTATTAGTGGAAATCCAACAATGAAATCCATCGAAACGACTTCCCATTTCAATTCAAGAATTGCGTGTGGCTGTAACAATCCTTCTGGATGTCTATACTCATGCTTCACTTGCTGGCATTTCAAACATCTTGCCACATAACTAACTATGTCTTGTTTCATTCCTTTCCAGAAGAATAAAGGCTTAAGGTCTTCCTTCATTTTTGTGAATCCCAAATGAGCCATGTACACTACTCGATAAGATTCACTAAAAATCAAACTTCCTAATTCGTCATTAGGAGGTACATAAATTCTTCTTTTATACCTCAACAATTCGTCGCTTTCAAATGAATATCCTTCATATTTCAGTACCATCATAGTATCTTGTCCAATATTATCCTTAACTTCCTTGTACCAATCATCGTCAATCTGTAGAGTTAGAATCTTTTCTCAAACATTCATCTTAAGAGGTATTACCGATAATATGCATTGTCCTCGAATCAATTCATCTCCTACTTTGTTCATCGTTCATTTAATGTAAGTAATTTCAAAATCGTTTTCGCTAAGTAGTTCTGACCAACACTTTTCTCGCATGTTTAGGTCACTCTGAGTAAAAAGATGTTGCAACCCACAATGATCTATATTTAATTCAAATTTTCGTCCAATCATATAATGTCTCCATACTCTCAAGGAATATACAATCTCTAATAACTCCAAGTCATGTTTTGCGTAGTTCTCTTCATGCCTTCTTAATTTCCTTGAAATGTAAGCGATCACTTGACTGTCTTGCGTCAAAACTCTCCCAAGTCCTTCCTTGGACGCATCCGTGCATACCAAGAATTATTTTTCCATGTCAGGAACCTTTAGTATCGACGTTTTCATTAACAAATCCTTAATATTTTGAAATTCTTCCATGCATTTCTCTGTCCATATGAATTTCTTGATTTTCTTCTACAATTCCATAATTGGATTTTCTATCTTCGAAAATCATTTGACGAAGCGTCGATAATAATGTGTTAACCCCATAAATATACGTACTTTATGTACGTTCATCAGTGTGGTCCATTCCATAATAGCCTCTACTTTTGATGGATCCACATCGATACCTTCTCCAAATATGATATGTCCCATGTAATGAATCTTTGATTGGTAAAAAAAACATTTCGATAGCTTCCCGTACAATTTGTTTTCTCTTAGATACTATAGAACCAATCTCAAGTTTTCATCATTATCTTATTTCATCCAAGAATAAATCAGTATTTCATCAATGAATACTTGAACAAACTTTTCCAAGTATTCGCGGAACACCCCATTCATCAAACTCATGAATTCGCCTGGGGAGTTTTTCAAACCGAATGGTAAAAGAATAAACTCATAGTTTCTGAATATCATCTTAAATGTGGTCTTAGGGATATCTTCCTCCTTAATTTGTAACTGATGGTATCCCAATCTCAATTAAATCTTTGAAAACATAGTTTCTCCCTTCATCTGATCAAATAAATTTTCAATCCTTGGAAACAGATATCAGTTCTTGAACATAGCGTTTTTCAATTAACGATAGTCAATACAAAGCCTCCATGATCCATCCTTCTTTCTCACAAAAACAACCGGTGCACCCCACGACAATACACTTGGAAGTATAAGTACCAAGTCTAACAACTCCTTCAATTATATTTTCAACTCCTGCAATTCCGGTGTCGACATACGATATGGAATTCTTGCAATCGAAATTGTTCTAGGTTTCAGATCCATGGTAAACTACAATTCTCTTTCTAGCAGGAAACTTGGTAATTCTTCAGGAAAGACATAGGAAATATTTGACACTAAAGGAAGGTTTTCTAACCCTTCTATGTCTCCCTTTTTGTTTAACGCTAAGATGGCATATAACTATTGGCACAGGGGTATACCCAAGGTTCAACACTTCAACAACGCACCAACAAAACCCTAACTATCAGCCCTTTCGACAACACCTGTGAAGCAGATGAAGACTCACCTGAGGTAGATGCAGGGGGGGTTGTAGGACTGAAGTGTATAAAACCTAGATGGGACACAGATCTGTGATTACATCACTTAACATAACACTTAGCCAATAGTATGAACTAAGTTATTATTCTTATTCACATTACAAATTAACCCTAGTTACAGATCAACGCAGTAGTAATCAAGATTAAGCACATCTAAGAATTTAGCACATAGCATCATAGTAGATCTAGCATTTATTCATACATCAAGAACTAAGCATCAATGGATCTACCTATCACACACTAAGAAAATATAACCATAAACATCATGAACACATTGCACAAATTACAATAACATAGGATATACGTGGTTCACCCCAGTGTGGGGCTATGTCCACCGACTCTTCTTCTTCTTTATTAGCTTCTTACATTATTCTTACATGCACCAAGCCACATATCCAACTCTGCAAAGGACAAGAGATCTGCGCACACCTCGCCAAATCCTCCTTCCCTGAATCAAATCAAAGCACAAAGCCTTACACAATCTTTCTGCACCTAGCACTTACAAAAATGCTTTCACTTAGCTCTGCAAGCCTCAACACATTTGTGCACAAAGCCAACTAGCCATGCACTAAGCCGATCAAATGAATAGTCACTACTTCTTACATCACCTATCTACTTATTTATACATTACAAAAAGGGGCCTAAGCATGGGTAAACCCATGGGTCGACATCCCATACCCATTACTTAAACCCTAAAAGCCAAAAAATCCCACAAAATGGGTGAGATCCTGCTATCTTCGCTTCTCCTAGGCACTCCATCTTCGTCCATCCTTTCGAAGTCCCAAAAATGGTCAAACATGACCAGAGTTTCCTCCAAACCTAGTCAATGGCCAACAGGCCCCCAAAACTCACCCGTGACTCATCCTGATTCACTCTAATATGGGAAACGGTGCTTCAAAGGCCTCACATTTAGCTCGATCTGCCTCGAATTGTTGCTTCATCAGAGCCTCCTGCTCGATGAACTCCTGAAGTATTTTCTCGGTGACAGACGCTTCCGAGCGATGTTCTATTGTTGTGACCACATGTTCTAGTTGTGTTCCTTGTCCCTCGATCTCTTCGAAAAGTGTGTAGGCTTCATCCTGCACTGATTGGAGTCTTTATGTCACTTCCGTAAATCTTATCTGGATGGTAGTGACCTGTTGTTGAATTGCACACTACTCCTGCGACCTTTTCATCTTCTCAACAGCTGTAAGAAGATTCAGTTGTGCTTGCACAATTGATGCATATTGCTTCGCCTCTTGGAGTTGTGCCTCCAATCGCCTTATCCGTGGATCTTTTGAAAGACACTCATAGGTCTGTGCAATTCAGTCACTTAGTTGCTTGCATTCTGAGGCCAACACCCTGATTCTTTCTACTGCACTCCTGGCAGTTTCTTCCCTCTAATCTTTCACTTCTTGCAGAGTGCTAGGCACTGCTTGGATTTCTAGTTCTATTACTTGTTCTTGAAGCTGTTGAATGGCCTGAGCGAGCTTCCATATTTGGCTCTCAGCTGTCTCTTCTTCCATCTGTGCCAAGCCTAACACAGAGCGAAGTTCTCTAGTCACTGCCTCTCTCACCGTAGTCTTCTCTGCAAGCAGTTGGTCGTTCTCTTTCTGAATTTTCTCCTTGTCCTTTTTGAACTTCGCCTGAAGTTCATATTTGTCTTATTGCACAACCCGAAGTTTCTCTAAGGCCTCCTCCTTTTCTTGCCTCAAGGCCTCTATGGCCTGCTCCTTTTCTTCCTAGACTCAACGAAGTTGCGTCTTTATTGCATCTGATAATATTCATAATTGGGTGGGGTCATCCCCCAATTATACACTTTCTGTTGAGGATGGTGTAGTAAACACTGCGTGGTTCGACTGGATAGCTTGTTGGATGTCTTTCAGTTCTTTCTCAATCCTGTCATATAGTGTTTCTTTCTTCGCTTCATGTCTCTACAGGATATCCTCTAAGGTATATTCTACAACTGTGATGATGAGTTGGATATCATCCACTGTGAGCACATTCTGCGAATGAGGCTTAGTGGCTTGGGATTTCTTCTGTGCTAAGGGTTTCTGTAGAGAACCCTTCCTTTTCTTTGACATCTCATCCTCTATAAGGGGATCCTTCGGCGATATTATTTCTCCCTTATCTTTCTTTTCCTCTTCCCCTTCCTCCTCTTGGTTTACTTCGTCATGACAGGCCCTTCCAAGCGATGTTCTACTGTTGTGACCACATGTTCCAGTTGTGTTCCTTGTCCCTCGATCTCTTCGAAAAGTGTGTAGGATTTGTCCTGCACTGGATGGAGTCTTTATGTCACTTCCATAACTCTTCTCTAGATGGTAGTGACCTGTTGTTGAACTGCGCACTGCTCCTGTGACCTTTTCATCTTCTCAACAACTGTAAGAATCTTCAGTTGTGCTTGCACAATTGATGCATGTTGCTTTGCCTCTTGGAGTTGTGCCTCCAATCACCTTAGCTATGGATCTTTTGTAAGACACTCATAGGTCTGCGCAATTCAGTCACTTAGTTTCTTTTATTCTGAGGCCAACACCCTGATTCTTTCTACTGCACTCCTGGCAGTTTCTTCCCTCTAATATTGCACTTCTTGTGGAGTGTTAGGCACTGCTTGGATTTCTAGTTCTGCTACTCATTCTTGAAGCTATTGAATGGCCTCAGGGAGCTTCCCTATTTGTCTCTTAGCTGTCTCTTCTTCCATCTGTGCCAAGCCCGACACAGAGCGAAGTTATCTAGTCACTGCCTCTCTGACCGTAGTCTGTTTTGCAAGTAGTTAGTCATTCTCTTTCTGAATTTTCTCCTTGTCCTCTTTGAACTTTGCCTAAAGGTCATATTTGTCTTGCTGTGCAACCCGAAGTTTCTCTAAGGCTCCGTTTCTTGCCTCAAGGCCTCTGTGGCCTACTCCTTTTCTTCCTAGACTCAACGAAGTCAAGTCTTTATTGCATCTGATAATCTTTATAATTGGGTGGGGTCATCCCCCAATTATACACTTTCTGCTGAGGATGGTGCAGTAGACACTGCGTGGTTCGATTGCATAGCTTGTTGGATGTCTTTCAGTTCTTTCTCAATCCTGTTGTATAGTGTTTCTTTCTTCTCTTCATGTCTCTATAGGATATCATCTAAGTAATATTCTACAACTATGATGATGAGTTGGATATCATCCACTGTGAGCACATTCTGCGAATGAGGCTTAGTGGCTCAGAATTTCTTCTGTGCTGAGGGTTTCTGTGGAGAACCCTTCCTTTTCTTTGACATCTCGGCCTCTGTAAGGGGATCCTTCAGCAATGTCACTTCTTTCTTATCTTTCTTGTCTTCTTCCCCTTCCTCCTCTTGGTTTACTTCGTCGTCTCCTCCTCCTGCAGGTGAATCAGACACAGTTTCCTCCGATGCATTGTTCTTTTCCTCACTGTCTATGTCCTGCACTTCCTCCTTTTTATTATTTTTCTTTGTGCTACTTGGTATGTCATACTCTGTCCAGATGACCAAAGGGATTCCAATGATGTCGGGGTCAGAGAGCTTTGTCTGTTCGACTGGTACAAGAAGTTTGGTTGACCATTCCTTAGTTATCTCCTCCATATCTTCATCAGTCAATTTGTAGTAGGAATGCAACTCCTCCTTGCTTTCATCGCAATGTGCAGTGATGTAAATGAATTGTTGGTGTGCGCAGAACTTTGCTAGTGGCCTGTTTGTATGCAGGGTGTTCGGGGTCATTCGGGGGAATGATTCAATGGCATGCTTGAGCTGTAGGTAGTAAGTGTGGAACACCACATTTGATTTCCATTACTTCACCATGTCGCTCGTATACCACAACGTGGTGAACCTCATGGCCAATGGATTTGATGGCTCAATTTCTAGGAATTTCTCCCCCTCTGGCATCTCCCAAGCAACAAATGAAATGAAAATCAATAACCATTTGAAGTGAAATTCATAGGCGTGGTCCTACGATTCACGACATTACTTCTCCAATTCATTGATGAGCTAGCTCACCTAGTTCATCTACATTCCTTCGATACACTTCCGTACAAGGTTGACTACGAATCCTGTTACTTGCGTGGAGAAGTTCTTTCTGACGAGCTTTCCTGCTATCAGCTGACAGGCTAGGTGCTCTGTGCCATCTTGGATGGAGGCTACCTTGTATCCTCGCTTCCCCTTCTTCACATCACCATACACCTACTTGATGCGCTGGGCCAAGGAGCGATCTGATGTTATTCCTGGGTAGAAATGGTGAGGGTCTAGTCCATGCATGCTCAATATGGTGATTAGGTGGATCAACCCTGAATCCACAGTGATACACCTATCAAACCAAAGGTAAACTCCCTGGTAGCATGATAGGAGGAGTTTAACGAACGTGTTAACCTCTTGATTTTTGTTGAAGTGGGAGATATTCATGATGTTCAAGGTCATCGATCTCGAAATCTCCTTCCATGGTTGGGGAACTATCTTGGGATTCTTCCTAGTCATCTTCATCAGGTAGCAATGCGATGCAAGCATCACATAATTCTTTTTGTCGCCGAGGTTGAAATCACTAAAATTGAGAGTTGGGATCAGTCTCAACTATGGTCCGACTGCGTGTATCCCCTTTGGGAGGTAAGCAGTGATGAGTGTGTACTCAAAATCCCATGGGATGTTGTCATGACTAACCGTGCCAGCCAAATGTGGGATGTAGTTGGGCAAGACCGATGGGATCTGCTTTGTGTTTGTTAGATCATCGCGGTGCTTTCTTATTTTCTCTGTCGTGGTTCGGGATGGCATAGATCGAAATCCATTCGAGGGGGATTATTGCAATCTTCCCATTGACGATGCATGTACTCCTGCAGACATGACTTTCTCAGTCATAAGGTCAATCAATATCTCTTCTACATATTTCTCTACTGCGTTAAGGTCGCCCGACATGCACACTCGTAATAAAAGAACTCGAGTAGGTGAACAGAAGAGGCAATTAGATAGATGACGAGGTCTAGAAATCACAATGTGATAAAATGGGTTGTCAGTTAGCTTGGATATCTTGGTTTGCGAAAAGTGGTCACTATGCAGCATTCAACTGGTTAAATAAGCAACGCCATAACAGATTCCTCCAACGGGAAGGAATGCCTCAATCAATACGATTCCATTCGTTATGGCACAGTCTCAACGGTCCAATGGAGATATTTCCAGCAATAACTGCATTTCTATCCATTCTGGAGCATCATTCTAACGACCAGGATGCCTCCAATGGTCATATATCTTTGTCATGGTGAAGTGTCATTCTGCGTTGTTCTGCTATTCCGACGATGTTCAAGTTCTACAAGCCTGTCTTATGCAAAGTCTTCTCTAGAACTTCCTGCAGTTTTTCTAACTTTGTTTTCTTCTTACTGATCTTTCTAGCCTTCTTTCCTATGATCTGAGTCTCTGGATTCCTCTTTCCATTCTCATTCTTATTTTCTCTTAGCGTAGTAACTTCGCACTACTGAGGTCTTTTCAAAGGGTATGAATGTAATACCTCTTCTCTTACTATTTTCGGGATAGGTGCTCTTCTCTTCTGCATGGATAGGTTTTCCAAGTCTTCTTGCATTCTTTCAACTTCGACAGCTAAGTCTCGGGTCCTCAGTTGCTTTGACTTATTCTCTTGTTCTTCTATTAAGTGCACTATTTTCCTAGCCATGAAGTCTATTAATTCTTGCTTTTTTTGTTTTGTGGCTGCCTCCTCTTATTTTCTTTGAGGTCTTTCCTAACAAAAGTGAAAAAGGAGCATTGTTATCAACAAACTTAATGACTTCAAATTCTTCTTCGTTCGATGCTCGATGGGAAATCATACATGCATTAATAACTCTTCCACATAGGGTTATCATCTTTCCTTTAAACAATCGTATCCTTCCCAATGACGAAATCATAGCAGGCTTTCCCAAAACTTCCCAAGTACTCTCTGACATAAGATTCACATGTGTTTCCTCATCTAATACATAGTCTATGTCGAAGTCTCCTATTCTTATTTCTATGCACTTATTTTATTTTAATATCTCTGGTAAACTAATGTCTCTATGATCATTCAGTGTTTCTTTCAGCTGTAATAACATAGATTATGATTCTTTCTGGTTTTCTAACATATCCTTAGTTTCTTGACCTTCTTCATTTTTTTCTTGTCTCATGTTCATCTTTTCAACTTTAGCAATCATTCTAGGGAAATCCAAAAACTCATGATCAATAACTTTACAACAAAGACAAGTAGGACCTACAATAGGGCATTCCTTAACAAGATGTCCCAGTCTTCTGCAGCTACAACATAGTGTCAATCCTCTCTTTGTTTTAAATGATCCCCAACTTTTTATGTACTGCGCACTAGGATCATAGTGATGGACCTGCAATTTGTAAATATTCTTTCTAGGGTCTTGCATCCACTTGTTAGTCCAAAACTTCTTTCTATGCATAGGAGTAACATATATTTTACTAACTCTATCAAATTTATTCAGATCAAATTTCTTTTCTTCTAGTTGTCCCCTAGTTTTCAGACTAGGTTAAAATCTATCAATCATACCTAGATCCATACTTTTGAAGAAAAAAATTCCACTTATCTTACCTTTACCATAGCACAAAGCTTTAATATACCTATTTTCTTTAGATTTAACTTCTCTTTTCATCACAAAGCTTTGCAGTCAAGTAGAAAACTGCACACTACAACAACAGATCTACACACATAGCTTTTTCTTTTCTTCAGTTCCCAACAATCACAGTTTCAGGTGCCAGCAACATAACCATTTTTTGGCACAGGGGCAGACCCAAGGTTCAATTCTTCAACAATGCACCAACAAAACCCTAACTACTGACCCTTTCGACAACACCTGTGAAGCAGATGAAGTCTCACTCGAGGTAGAGGCAGGGGGGGTTGTAGGACTCAAGTGTCTACAACTTGGTTGGGACACAAATATGTGATTACAACACTTAACAGAGCCCTTAGCCAACAATATGAATTAATTTATGATTCTTATTCACATTGCAGATTAACCCTAATTCCAAATCGACGCAGTAGTAATCAAGATTAAGCACATCTAATAATTTAGCACATAGCATCAGAGTAGATCTATAATTTATTCATACATCAAGCACTAAGAATCAATGGATCTACCTATCACACACTTAGAAAATATAAACATAAACATCATGAACACATTTCACAAAGCACAATAACACAGGATATACGTGGTTCACCCCAGTGTGAGGCTATGTCTACCAACTCTTCTACTTTTTTATTAGCTTCTTCCAATCTTCTTACATGCACCAATCCACAGATCCAACTTCGCAAAGGACAAGATATTTGCACGCACCTCGTCAGACCTTCCTTCCTTGAATCATATCAAAGCACAAAGCCTTACACAATCTTTCTACACCTAGCACTTACAAAAATGATTTCACTTAGCTCTGCAAGCCTCAACACGTTCGTTCACAAAGCCAACTAGCCATGCACTAAGCCGATCAAATGACTAGTCACTACTTGTTACATCACCTAGCTATTTTTTTATATATTAAAAAAGGGGCCTAAGCATGGGTAAACCCATGGGTCAACATCCCATACCTGTTACATAAACCCTTAAAGCCCAAAAAGCCTGCAAAATGGGTGATATCTCACGATCTTCACTTCACCTGGGTGCTCCATCTTCGACCAGCCTATTGAAGTCCCAAAAATGTTCAAACATGACCAACGTTTCCTCCAAACCTAGTCAAGGGAAAATAATAACTTATACCCTTTGCACATAATTTTATGTAATTGTAGGGAAGAAATAAACCTCAATGACACTCCCTAGTTTCTTCCTACAATCACTTTTCTCTATCCCAAATCATCTGTCAAACTTAACCATTTCATCTTACAACTAAGTATCGCATCATGTGATTCCAACCAGTCCATTATTATCACTATGATCCAGAATCAGATCCAAGAGGCTTCCCAGGTCCAGAAAAGGCTCAAAAATGGAAGTTCTCTGAATAAGATGAAATCAATTCTATGGCGACCGGCTCGTCGCGCTGATTCCGACCATATATTTACTTTATCAAATGGGTGTTGTATGCAAAAGATATCATACACTAATCATTTCCCCAAACAACTAAAAAGTCAATAGGTCAACTGGAAAAAGTCAATGATGATGTTAGCATGACTTCCTGTTGATGTCATCATGTTGACATCAACAAAGTGACATGTGGAAACACAATAGAAGGGTGATTGGGTAGTGACAGGGACCAATCCCACTTCACCAAGTGACATATGGTGGACCAATACAACATTGACAAGTGGCATCATTGAGGACCAATGAAAGGGTGCCACGTGGCACCCCATCACTAGTTGAAGGGAAAATTTATTTGGAGCTCACGGGGTTCGAACCCGTGACCTATTGGCCGAACAATTTCTTTGGTAAAGGTCCAGTGACAAAGCACCATGTTATGTCTTGATATACCATACCCACTTTGTAATAGTTAAAGTTTTTTGTATGAGTATTGGAGGTGGAAGGGAGTTGGGGCTATGCCCCAACCCACAAACTCATCATTGCATATGACCTCGGAGTAAAAGGCGCAGGTGCTAACTTACTATACCACCGTAACCATAAGATTTGGGCACTAATCTACTCCACCATTGGCGCAATGGTATAGGAGTGGATCCTATGTGCTAGCCACCCTATACTCGAGGTTTATAACCATAAGATAAAGGTATGGGGGCGCGGTTCTATGGTAATGCACCATATGACCCAATTTTTCGAGCTAGAGGCCAACACACATCCCTTTGGGTTGGCGCTTGGCCATATGTAGTATGCATGTGACCAAGAAATGGGGGCGCACACTGGGTATAAGGGGATTATCCCTATATTTAATAAAATGTGGGTTTTTCACTATATGTTATGGATTTTATTTTGATTTTTGGCCTGTTAATAGAGGATTTTTCCCATTATTGGGGGATATTGGGCCCTTTTTGAGGCCAAATTTTGGTAGGAAGTTGGGGGATGATAACCAACTTCAGGTCTATAAAAAATAGGCCTTCTTGAGGCCATGAGGAGATTCAGAGCATATTTATGATGAAGAAAATCCAAGCCAAAGCCATTTTTATACAAGGAATCTGTTGAAGAAAGCATCTTTGCGGGGCATTTCTAGGAGCTCCGGTCATCCATTTTGAGTGTCGTTTCTTCTGTTGGGTTCTTGAGATCTAGGAGAAAAATACTAGATGAGTGTTGTAGACTTTTGGAACTAATGCAATGTAATTATTGAGCTTTGAACAGAAATAAATAAGCCTCACCCACTAAGACAAAGGCTCAGAGACATAGGTGATATTGCCAAGCTCTGTTATCACTTCTCTTATTATGGTTTGTTGTTCTTATTGCTTCATTTTAGTTCTGTATAAGTGTTTATGGATTTGATATATTATCATATCTTATTCCTCTTTCATAAATCTTACTAAATGGTTAATAAATGCATGCATAATAACTCAATCACAGTCATTTAAAAGATCAGTTTCGGATCAAGTGGCATCAGAACTAGTTGACGTTTGGATTTGAGTTTTGCATGTTAAACAGGGAAAAGTGATCCGGATTTTATGAGCAGAACGAAATGACTACATATTATTAATATTTTCTTAACACAAAATAACAAAGATACATTAAAACAAGTTTTCTATTCAATAAGGAAATAAGCTGAAACTGTAAAATGCAGCGGAAACAAGCTTGCTAGAATGGGGGCGACTTATCTCTGAGAAGAGATGTGATGATTGCGCTCATTCACAAGAATATAATTAAAATGAGGCCTTGAAGGAATTTTTAAAATAAACAGGAATGTCAAAATCCCTAGACATCCAAAAACCTAACCCTAGGATATGAAGCGCCAAAAAGTCATGTGGGCCTCGTTTGGGTAGTACATCAACTTCCCAGGGTCATAACTTTTGCATACGATCTCCGTTTTAGGAGTATGATAGCCCGTTGGAAAGGTATAATAGAGGAGAATAGTTTTATGGGATCAATCATGCATTTGTATATCAGTTATAATATCTATCCCTAAAAACCTTCATTTAGGCCCTCAAAATGGCCCGCAAGTTAAAACTGCTAAAAATAGTAAATTACAAAAATTGCCAGAAAATTGTTTTGAGCCAGTTGGAAAAGGTGGGTGGCCACCGATATCCTCCTGGATAAATACTACCTCCTTAGGAAGAATTTTTCTCCATTTCATTGAGGTCCCCCATCAGATGAGTAAATTTCTGTTGAATTTGGCCTCGGGTGAGCCACTTTCCTTGGTGCAGGAGCTTCCCTGCTTTGACGACTCGATAGAGATGGATCCTTTGTTGTCGAGTACCCTTGATCTATGTGTCCACAATATGATCATTGGATTCCTGTTGTATGTAGTCAAGGTTGAGCTCTATTGGTGTTAGTTGTTCTGCTACTTCTAAGGTGTCCAATAATGGTGGGAAATAAGGGCGAAGGAGATCCACATTGAACACTAGGTCCAGGCCAAGGAAAGGAGGAATGTTGAGCTAAAAAGAATTATCCCTCACAGACTTGGTGATGGTGTATGGCCCATAATGGAGTGGGTGAAGGTTCCGATGGGGTCCTTTAAGGCGTGCTTTCTGCAAGTGCAACCAAACTTTTTCGCCCACCTAAAACTTATGTGGCACCCGATGTTGATCATGGCATTGTTTGTACTTGTCATTGGACTTTTGTAGGATATCCTGAACCTGTTGATGGATGTAATGGATATTCTCAATGAACTGGGTGGCTTTGTCAGCTTCAGTTGGAGCAAGATATGAGTCGGTCGAGGTGACTGCAAGAGGAAGTGCAACATCTATGGGACCCAATGGTTGAAATCCCAACCCTACTTGAAAGGGGATGTGGTTGGTTGAGTTATGCAGGGCTCAATTGTAGATATGTTGGACATAGGGAAGGATATCATCCCATCTAAGAGGGTTATTTGAATTATACATTTGAAGGATATGCACAATCATTCGATTTACGACCTCAGTTTGGCCATTTTTCTAGGGGTGGAAGATCGTGGATTTGGTGAGCTTGGTTTCCAGCAATGACCAGAGGCTCAACCAGAATGTGATAAGAAATCGAATTTCCCAATCTGAGACAATGGTTTTTGGGATTCCAAAATGTACCCAAACTCATTCAAAGAAGATCTTGGTAGTGTTCTTTGTTGTGATGTTCTTCTTGCAAGCAACCAAAATTGCCATCTTAGAAAAGCGATAAACAACTACAAAAACACAGTCATTTCCCCACTTGGTGGATTGGAGGCTCGACATGTAGTCCATTGAGATGGATCCCCATGGCCTGTCAGGAGTAGGAAGAGGGGTGTACATGCCCTATTTCTTAGTGGTCGGTTTGGAAATAGCGCAGGCAATGCAGGACCTGATATACTTGTTGACCTCCTGTCGAAGTTTCGGCCAGTACAAATGTTTCTGTAGTATTGTCACTGTCTTTTCGACGCTGAAGTGTTTTTCCACTCGACTGTAGTGGGCTTCCCAGATCAACTTCACTCTATCACTTGATGGAAAACATATGTGGCCTAGATGACACAACAACCCATCCTGAAGATGGAAATTATCGACAACTGTGTTTGCGCGCAACATTTGGTAGGTGGTGGAGAAGTCCTAGTTTGTCTCATAGAGTTGGGGGCATCTAGAGGTCTCATGGACACAAGATTCTAGCACCATGGTGAGTGCCACGACTAGAGGTTGGCTGAGGAAATCAGAAACATGATTGGTGCTTCCTTTTTTATACTTGATGTTGAGGTGGAATTACTGCAAGTATGTGGACAACTTTTGATGGAGGTCATTCTACAATTTTCCTTGTGTCTGCATGAACTACAGTGGCTTGTGATCAGTGTGGATTACTTTCTCCTTCCCAAGAATGTAATGTCTCCACTGGCGATACGCTTTCACAATGGAGTACATTTCTTTTTTGTAATTAGGGTACTTACAGACAACATCTGATAGTGTCTCACTATGATAGGCCACGAGGTGGTCGTGCTGAGTGAGAACAATGCCCACAACATAATATGAAGCATTTGTCTTGATCTCAAAGGGTTGTTTCAAGTATGGTAGTGAAAGTACTAGGGTTGAGCACAAGCGTTGCTTCAAATCATCGAACGCTTTTTGTTGGGACCAACCCCATGCAAATTTTGCCTTACCACCACCCTTGGTTATTTGGGTAAGGGCCCATGCAATATGGGAAAATCCCAACACGAACTTGCTGTAGAAATTGGCAAGGCCCAAGAAGCTTCGAAGCTCAATGAGTGTGGTTGGGGCTGGCCAGTCAAGGATGACTAAGATCTTGGCTGGATCCACATGTACTCCATGTTGATCAATGATGTATCCCAGGTAATGGACCCTGTCCATGCCTAAGGATAATTTTTCCAAGTTGGCATATAGATTGTGCTGCCGCGGGGTGTGCAAAACCTGGTGAATATGTTGCAAGTGTTTGGCCCAAGTCTTGTTGTAAATGAAAATGTCATCCAGATACACCACTACAAAATTATTGGTGAGTGGTCACATGATATCATCCATCATCCTCATGAAAGTGGCTGGAGCATTTTTCTAACCAAAGGGCATGACCAACCATTCAAAAAGGCCTTCCTTTGACTTGAAGTGGGTCTTCCATACATCTGTCTCTTCTATTGGGACCTGGTGGTAGTCAGAATTTAGATCAATCTTATTGAAGTATTTGGCCCCCGTGAGTTGATCAAGGAGGTCATCGATTTTGGGAATTGGGTACCGGTTTCTGACTCCTATTTTATTCAGAGCCCTGTAATCAATGCAGAGTTTCCAGGTTCCATATTTCTTCTGTACTAGCATGATTGGACTCCTGCAAGGTGATGAGATGGGATAGATGTTCCCCTTGTGGAGAATTTCTTGGATCTATCACTTGATCTCCTCATTCTCTAATAGAGAGCGACGATAGACTGGCCCATTAGGCAGTGGTGCGTCGGGGGTCAGATAGATGGGATGCTTGACCGAGTAGTGTAGAGGTACCCCGGTAGGTGAGGAGAAGATATCTGAGTATTCTTCCATGACCTTATCTACTTTCTTCTGTTGTGTGGAGAGGTAGGCCGCAGAGACCCTGGATGTGGCTGTGATCTTTCACCTATTCTGAGAGTGAATCACGAAGAAGAAAAACTTCCCCGTCTGAGAGATGACCTTCCTCCATTGCTTAGCAGAGATCAAGGAAATAACACTAGGTGGGAATGCCTCAAAGTAATAATAACACTACGAGGCCTAGACTCATATACAACATGACATTTACATAAATAAGGTTGGCCCAAAATAACATCACAAACTTTGAGAGGAGAAACATCACACAATACCTCCTCTTTGAAGGGATTGATGCCATATGATAGTAGACACTGTTGGCTCACGCGAAGATCACTTCCTTGGCGAAGCCATCCAATGGTGTAGGGTTGTGGGTGAAGCTTTGTTGGTAGGGCCAACCTCTTGATGACCTCTGCTGAGATGAGGTTCTTCTAGCTACCACTATCAACGATGAAGTACAACAATGTGCCTTTTACCCACATCTGTGAATGGAAGAGGCGCTCTCCTTCTTTTGGCTCGTCTGGTTCACCATGTTGGAGCTTGGTGGTAGCAACGGTGGCACTGGGTTCCGCATTAATGATCTGTCTTCCCCTTTCTGGTTTTGTCTTAGAGTCAGAACCCACATTTGATTCAGAGGCTTTCACTTTGTCCACCAACGACTACTTTGAGCGGAAGTCAGCAGTGTTATGCCAAGGGTTCTTATGGAAGTCGCACCACTTCGCGGTATCTTTATTTGTCTTTCCGGTGTCCTTATTTTCTTGCGGATTGGACTGGTTGTCCTGATACTGTCCTTTGTTCTGTGGGTTGGGGATGCTCTTTTCTGAATTTTGTTGTGAGGGGTTCCTAGGCCCAAATAGTCGTGTCTTTTGTTTGAACTTCTACTCGATTTTGACGGCATATCGGTAGGCCGTGCCCAAGGATGAGATGTCCAAAAATTTTGGTCTAGATGTATCTATGCAGAGCACCGTGATACTTGAGCACTAGATGTCACTCTGAAACTTTGATACCCAGCTTGGTGCGCAAGTTATGGAAGATATTTGTAAAATATGGCACTGCTTGGTCTCTTTCTTGCCGCAGTGTGGTCCATTAGGTATACAAGTCGTCATAACTTTCGACAGGGTAATATCGTTCCTTAATAGAATCCTTGAAGGATTCCCAGGTGGTTGTGACTGTAAATAATGATGGTTGCTCTATTTCATTTTACTCACAGAAGGTTTCCCACCAATCTTTGACATGGGGAACGACTTTGAGGAGCGCAAAAGTAATATTTTCTCTATTCGAAAAGTTATGCATAGAAAAATAACCTTCTTGTAGATTCAACCACTTATCTACAACATCTGCATCTATCTGACCTTCAAATATAGGAACATCGAAGTTTATTTGTACCTTGAAGGGGGCGGCACCTCCGCTCGAAGAAGATGCGTTGCATGTTGGCAGTCATCGAAGGATTTGCACGAAACTATCCATCATCTCATTCCTTTGTTGCATGAGGGATTCCTCAATGAATAGTTTGAAAGGATCTCCTATCCCGCCATCTTTCTTTTCTTCTGCCGTGAGAGGTCGCTTGGGCGTGCGAGAGATTTTTTCCTCAAGAGAAACAATCTCGAGACCCAACTCTTTGTACAACGACCTCGTTGGGGACATGCATTAAGACGACAAGGAGTAGACTGCTATGATACCACTGATCTGGATTTTATGAGAATAATGAAATGACTACATATTATTAACAGTTTCTTAAAACAAAATAACAGAGATACAGTAAAACTGGTTTTCTATTCAATAAGGAAATAAGTTGAAACTGTAAAATGCAGCAGAAACAAGCTTTCTGGAATGGTGGCGGCTTATCTCTGAGAAGAGATGTGACGGTTGTTCTCATTCACAAGAAGATCATTACAATGAGGCTCTGAATGCATTTTTACAATAAACATGAATGCTATGTAAGGAGTCCTCTATTGAGGAGTCTATTGTCTCGGTGTTGATAACATAGGTCCTCTGGGCATATCTCAATGCCCAAAATTCTGTCTGGCTGGTGTATATTGGTGTTACACTCTCGGTGTCACCTATCCAGTATGTATAGTAGGTGTCCTAGTCTACGTAACATACCCAGCGAGCCACAGGCCGAGGTATGCTACTTGCAAGCCCACCCTTGGACTACTTTCTTATACCAATACCTTCTTTATTTATTAAATATGTATAAGATAAGAGAATTAACGACATGAACAACAATATCCAGCAAACATGCATGTTCTAAAGATTCGATTAATGATAATTCAATATACAATGGAAAAACATTCATACACAGATAATAATATCACAAAAAAGAGCACTTATCTTTATAAAAGATGACACCAACTAGCTTCGGACCAACGATGTTCCACCCAACCATAGACACTACTGCTCCAAAAATCAACAACAACGTCACCCCCAAGCCAGGGATATGAATCCACAAGGATGATTCCAGAGTGAACTTGGCTTCCCAAACTAGTCAGCTCTCAAGATCTCACAGGCTTCACAGTACTCACAACAATCCAAGTACCCAGATCTATTCTACCCAGCTTGTACAACCTGAGAGAATGGACCTCCACCTTTCTCTACCACGCAGTCCCTCAGGAAGTCCTTCTCCTTATTCGGGCATCCAATGAAATTGGTCCAGAATCTCAATGCTGGAACTCTCAGGACACGCAGGTGTGAGCCATGATGGACACATTCCACTGCATATCAGACATGTAGGCCTCAAGGCACAACTGGATCACACCAACGACCAATACATCCAACTATCCCATGGCTAATTATTTCACAGTTCGGTCCCCCTTCCCCAGACCAATACGCAGGTGAGGATGGATGGAGGAGGTATGTAAGTGCATGAGAGTGCGTGAGGGTAAGAATGAGGTAACACAAAGGTGATGGAGCGGACAAGCCAAAGGAAAACCCCACAATCGGACCAGGGGTGGGTTTAAGTATGTTCATGGGGAAAATCAAGAACCTCCTAGCCTCCCCAAGAAGCTTACGTAACCGATTTCCCCCCCCTCCCCCTTTAGGCAAAAAGGTAATTAACATAGGAATAAAAATTTATCCTCTCAAGCTCCCTCTCTTGTGGAATCATAGCCCCCTATAACTCTAGTCCTTGTCCGTCTAGCAGCCAACCATGTATTTATTATTAATAATGATAAAAACATTACATGTCTTGGGCACACTAGCCTTTTAATAATTGTTTGGGCACTCTGGCCTCTCGGCATTGTAACAATACATTATTTAAAATGGGGTTTCAAAACCTGGGGTGTTACATCCCCTCCCCCTTATTTTGGCATTGTACTCAATGCATATACAAAACAAAGATCAAAATCTCAAATTTATTCAAAAATTTGCAGGTACTCTACCCGCATGGCATCTTCATGCTTCTAGGTAGCATCTTCAGGACAGTAGCAGGTCCACTGAACTTTTACCATCTCTATACCTCAATTCCGGAGCTTTTTTACCTTTCTGTCCAACGCCCGCACTGGTTGAACTTGAAAATCTCCCTTTGTCTCTAACTGAATCAGATGCCAATCAATAACATGGTTAGTATCATGTACATATTTCTTTAGTAAAGAGACATGAAATACATTATGCACGTTCATGGAAGTAGGCAATGCAAGCATGTATGCAACTGGCCCTATTCTGTCCAATATTTCAAATGGACCACAAACTCTGGCTTCCATATTTGTACAAATCCCCAATTTCAAAGAGCTTTTCTTGGGCTTCACTTTCAAAAGTACATGCTCCCCTAATTTAAATTCTCTAACTGTCATGTTCTTGTCTACATAAACTTCCTGTCTATCCTGAGCTGCCTTTAAATTTTTCTTGATCTTGACCACATGGTCTTCCATGTCCTTGAGCAACTCCGACCCAAGCACCACTCTATCTATTGGGTTGTCCTAGCTCACTAGAGAATTGCATTTCCTACCATACAAGGCTTCAAATAGGCTCATTCTCAATGAACCTTGATACCCATTATTATATGTAAACTCAACCAAGTGTAAGTAATCTTCCCACTTAGATGGATTATCCATCACATACATCTTGAGCATGTCTTCAATTATTCGATTGAATCTCTCTATTTTCCCATCTGTCTGGGGATGATGTGATGTGATAAAGTTTAGATTTGTGCCAAATCCTTTAAACAATCCCATCCAGAAATTGGAGGTAAACTTTGTATCTATGTCTGAGACAATTATCCTAGGTATCCCATGCAACCTAGCAATTTCCTTCATGAAAATTTCTACAATATTAGTTGTTGTATGTGTTGTCTTCACAGGCAAAAAATGAGCAGTCTTTGTTAATTTGTCAACCACCACCATGATTGAATCATGTTTCTTATTCGTTCTGGGTAATCCTGTGATGAAATCCATGGTGATCACTTCCCATTTCTTCTCTAGAATTGGCAATGGTTGCAGCAAACCCACTAGGTGCCTATGCTCAACCTTCACCTTCTGACATTCCATACATCAAATGATGTAATCAACAACATCCTTCTTCATTCCTGGCCAAAATAACTAGCTTCTTACTGCTGTAATTGTTTTATGGTAATCGGGATGTCCAACATAAGGAACATCACGCATTTCCTTCATTACCAAATTCCTCAGTTCTCCTGAAATAGGAACATAGATTCTATTATTATGCATGAGTAATCCATCTTCCTTTATCTCATACTCCTTTATTTTCT
>ML867743.1:9445-20598 GCA_009831015.1 Picea engelmannii
TGTCATATATAATATATAGAAAGGAATAAACAAAATTTGAAATTGAAGCTTACCTGGCATCCTTGTGGTCCTATCTTGGACAACCATATCATAGCCCAACATCCCAGATGCCATCCTATATATCTCATTTTGTCTAGAAATCTCTGAGCGTTCAGCTGGAGTCAAAACCATCCTCTGAACACACTGGAGGAAACCATCAATGACCTCACCAACAAAATTAAATCCATAAGCATAAGCGAATGCAGGGTTGAGGTAGAGCCCTGCTGCATGAATGGGACGATGGAGAGTGTTATTCCATCGCTCATCAATCACACCCCATATCTGAGCTCTCTTGGTGAGTCCTTCCTCCCCCTTGTTCTCATAGTATCGGTAGATAGCTTCCTTGGCCCTATCCATGGCCTCATACAAGTAGCCCATTGCGGGCTTCTCATCATCAACCAATCGAAGAACCTTTACCAAAGGTTCACTAATGGTACATACCTCCTCTACTCCACTCCAGAATATCAGGTCATCTCCCACAAGTTGGGCTATGGCTTGCCCATCTTGTTTGGTGCTATAGACACAAGCAACCCACTCATTAGAAAGAAACATTCTTTGTAAGTCCAACATAATTTTGAGGAGCAACTAAAGAGAAATGAAGTTGGTGGCAAAACATGTGATTGCGGGACGCACCAAATCTTTGTTCCCTGTGAATTGTCTCATGAGTGAAAGAACATATGTGTGATTATATAATATTTTGTCACACTTCGAGCTGAATCAATGATTTCCTTGATCCAAGGAAGTTTTCCCATGTCCTCTAGCATCAAATCAATGCAATGGGCAGCACAAGGACTCCAGTACAAGGATGGATACCTCTGCATAAGCATCCTCCCAGCGACAACATAATTAGCAGGATTGTTCGTGATGACTTGGACAACGTACTGTGGGCCTATCTCTCGGATAAAGCCATCCAACAACTCACATAATAATTGTGCATCTTTTGTATATGCACTTGCATCAACACTTTTGGTAAACATTGTCCCCTTGGGACAATTAACCAAGAAGTTTAGAATTGATCTGCCCTTCCTATCAGTCCACCCATCCGACATTACGGTGCATCCAATGGTCTTCCATGTTTCCCTAAGCTGAGCTAATCTTTCTATGTAGTCGACCTTTTCCCCTTGAAGGAGACGTCCTCTCAAATCCTGATAGGAAGGGCCCCTATACCCCGGGCCAACAATTGCAGTAGCTTCAAACATAGGATGGTAGAAGGGGTTATTGGCAATGTTAAAAGGTATATCACTCCAAAGAAAACATTTGGCCACAAGCTTGTCGGCCTCCTCCGTCTCTTTTTTTTTAATCAATGACCGAATAGAAGGTTGCCCCCCAGGTGTTGACCTCATCACAAAGTAAGATGAGGTTGATCAGGGGGCTGCAGAAGTTGAGGGGATTGCAGATGTTGAGGGCCTTGTGGCTGAGGAGTGGGATTGTGGTACTGGTCCCCCCTCAGAGGCACTTGTTCCAATGTATCTATTTGCAGTGGAACGTGCAAGTTCATTTTTGCGAGCCTCGGTAGCATCCCTCTTATTAGACATATCAATGAGTGATTGGTTTGCAATACGCATAATTTTTGCGGTACTGTTTGGACAAGGATCCACATTAAACCCAAGGATTTTGGCAAGGTGGCATTTCAAGCGGCTAATTCCTGAAAAAATCCTTTTTCCGCAAAGATTGCATGTCAATACTTGTCTATTGGGAAGTTGCACTAGTTCACCATACACCCACATTGGATCCAATGCCTTCGGCATTTTCTTTAGATGAAAATATTAAACCTATGGCACAAAAAAAAAAAAAAAAAACACGATAATGCAAAGGTTAAATAATAAGAGATAGATGAATTAGAATGATTGAATCTTCCATTCAAAAACAACAAGAAGAGGCACATTGCAAACCCTATCCTAACTCTAAAAATTAAAAAAACAAAGTTCAAATCTTCAAGTTCAAACTTCAAACAAATAAAAGAAAAACGTTTTTGATCATACAAAATCTTGATCTCTCCGCTTGCGCTAATGGAAGCAAGATCCATGTCTTTCTCCTCCTTGGATAGATGCACAATGGCTTTCCTCACACCTCTCTAGCTCTCTCACACTTCACAAATGAAATAATGACCAAAAAAAGGCACTCGAGGCCTCTAAAACCTTACTCATGCGCACTTTACCCGCAAAAAACCTCAGCAGGCCAACATTTTGTATCTACTCGGGACACATTGGCAAAATGTCGGGAGTTAATGAAAGTGTTGGGACATTTTCAAAGTTTCATATATTTCGTGAAATTTTCGGAGGAAAGTTTTGGCCAGGGGAAAATGTCGGAGACATATCCGACATATCCGATATTTCAGAGATATATTGAATAGTGGTATAAATACAGGAGGCCAGTCTTCATTTTGGTAGGCATTCTCAGAAGTGCAGTAGCACACTTGTGTGCACTACAATTGGGCAGTTTTGTGTGCAAGTTTTGGAGAAGCTGCTGTCGCCAATCTATATTCTCGGTCTTCTCTGCGTTTGGACTTTTTGATCAGTTTTTTTTATTCTTTCTTGGTGCGCTATCCTTGGAGAGAGGTACGTTATCTTGTTTGGCTATCTAGCCTAGGGTTTTCTTCCAGAATGATTCTTTGTCAAGGTTAAGGTGCTCGGGGGTGGCATCGGCCTATGGTTGGGTGACAATAGTGATATTGTCTACGGTTAAATGAGAACATCCATTACTTTATAACAAGTTATGGGCCCACACGTTCTTCATTCAGTCTAACCATTGGAAGGGAGCATAGCCATAAGGATACTAAGCTTGTTGAAGAACTGTCACTAGGGTTTTTAGTAGGAGAAGTTACTAAAGCACTGTCGCTAGGGTTACTAGCAGGTGTAGTTGCAGAAACCCTAACCCTCTCATTAAGGAAACTTAAGTGAAGGGATTGACCTAATTTCCGGATAGACTAGTGCGCCCTAGCTTAGCACATCTCCTGGTACTCTCAACAAGCTAAGACATCAAGTTTGAATTTTTGGTCAAATCTAGGGTTGACCAAGTCAAAACAGACATGACTTACTTTATGAAGTCAGAAAACAAGTTAGAAGGGGCTTCTAACTTCAGAGCATGGAAGACAAGGATTGATCTCATCCTTACCAAGAACAAAGTGTTGGATATTGTGAAAGGAAAGATTGTGGAACCAGAGTTTGAAGAAGGAAAAGAGAAGGAACCTCAAAACGTTGCAGTTTTGGAGAAGTTCAAAGACAATGACATCAATGCCATGCGTATCATAGTGGATTCTATAAAAGACCACTTGATACCCTACATCTCTCATCTTGATTCGTCTAAGAAGATGTATGATGCCCTAACAAACCTCTTCTCAGTCAGAAACATTGGACAAGTAATGATTCTGAAGAATGAACTCCATGACATGAAGATGAATGATGATGACAACATAACATCATACTTTGTGAGGATCTCTTAGTTAATAGATCAACTACAAATTATTGAAGAGATCATCTCAGAGAAGGAATTGGTAAATATAGTACTCAATGGTATTCCCAAGACATGGGATGCATTTGCCGCAAGCATGAACACAAGGAAGGAGTATCCTACATTTGAAGAACTTTGGACTTGTTGTGCACAAGAAGAATCAAGGATCAATGCAAAAGAGAAACCTCAAAAGAAATATGATGATCAAGCCTTCACAACAAAGTTCAAGCATTTCAGGAATAAAAAGAAGTTTGGCTCCAGAAAGAAACCAAATCAAGAGAAAGATATGTCAAGAATACAATGCTTCAATTGTCGAAAGTATGGTCACTACAAGAATCATTGTCCCAAGTTAAAGAAAAGGAAGGAAACACACGAAGCATCAGTTGCTGAAGAAAGGGAACCCTCAAAGAAATCCAAGTAGGACAAAATATACTTCTTCTTCTAAGACAAGGTAACAATACGCTTCATAGTTCTTGTATACATCATGTTTTTTGTACATATCTTGCATATCTATTTTCTAGAAGATAATATGTTCAATAGAAACTATACCTATGGAAGAACAACAAGATAAGGATTACTATCACAATGACTACAAGTCAAGCAATACACATGAAAGGCTGAAGTACATCAACAAACCCTAGTAATAATTCATGTTGAAGTCATTGCATAAGTAACAGCTGCAAGATAAGTCGAAATCATAATCAATCTTGAAGAAACCTAGAAGAAGTAAAGACAGAAAGAAGTCAACAATCAAGAGGAAATTGGAAAAATATTTGTGACACTTTGCAGAAGGCAATAAGGATGCAGATAGAAGCGTGGACTCTCCTAGATGGAGGGATCTGATTATATATTTCCAAAAGAAGAGCATGCATTCATGCATGAAGCAAGGATTAGGAGGGAGATAATCCTAAATAATATGATCCATTGAAGATGATGAAGTATCTATCCATGATCCCATCAATAGTGGCAACCATGAAAAACAACACGTGTTCAGTTTGACTTTAGAATAAGTCTTCTTAAAGTATCCCTAGTTGTCCATCCACATCCATGATCCTATGATGAAAGAAAGAAGTTGGAATCTTCAGGCCATGGAATCTATAGAAAACTCCATGGACCTAAGATCTAAAGAAAAACATGAGGAAGAACATGAAGATTCCAAGAGAAAAGGAAAATCCAGAACAACCAGTCATTGTATCAAGAATCACAAGACTACCAGCCTGATATGAAAGCAATCAAGCAGAGTAACTAAAAGTTGTGATGAAGAACAATGTATGGAAGACTTATGAATGTAAGCATTGCGAGATCCAGAACTAGAGGTTCTCCCAGATGGAGGGAGAAGACTATGATGATTGCTTGTTCCAGTAAATGAGACATACCTCTACATGAACCAGTATATCGTCCGCAATATCCATGCGTTGGAATTTACATGTAGAGCAACCTCAAGGCTTTGAGGTATACCAGAAAGAGACCCTTGTATGTAGATGGAAGAAGATCTTGTATGGATTCAAACAACTTGGTGTAGAGCCTTCAATGCACAGCAGAAGCATGGTGAAAAGCTTTCTATAACAGAGATATTGTATCAGAATGGTTACTCAGAAGTCCAGGATGATGGATTGCTAATCCATGACAAACTCTCATGATGACAGAAAAAGTACCACATGGATATGTTCCAGTTTGAGCCCTTCCATGATGTTATGAGCTAGCAGGAAACAAAAGAGTTGAATTCAACTATGATATACTATAATGATAAGAGCTATATGAAGAATTCAGAAAACCAGTGTTCCAGAAAGACCGAAGTACAAACATTACACTCCCGTGATGAAGTCCAAAAAAGAGAAAGTGGTTCTCCAATATATATCTCCACAGATGAGAAAATAAGCATATATTTTGGTAAAGCCTCTGTCCAAAATGGAAGGGTTTGCGTACTCAAACTGGAGCTTGTGGAGATGACTTCCTTATTGAAAAAGGAAGAGATGACTCCCAGGTTGGGAGGGAGCACTGATGTGTTATTGATTTATGGACAGTGATTTTTCAAGTTTGAAAAATGGTCCAGGATGAGCAGTTCCTTTCCAGTTCGGAAAGTGGTTTGATATTTTTGATGGACAGTCATTTTCCAGTTCGGAAAATGGTCTAGATCGAACGGTCATTTTCGTAATGAAAATGGTTCGATGGATTGCTGATGTACCATAGACAACGATTCCCCTTGTGGTTAACATAGGGAATGGTCTAGGACAGTCTCTCTTCTTGACGATCACTCTTAGTAGTGGTCAAGAAGACTAGTCCGCCTCGCCGGACAGTCATTCTTTCAAAGCTCACAGTTGTGAGCAGTTTCGAAGAATGGTCCATTTTGGAGGTTGGTGCAGGAAAGTCATTTCCTTAGGAAATGGTCCAGACAGTCATTCCCTAGGGCATGTTCATTCTCTCCAGGTTGCACTTTGTTTAATGCCGAAGGAATGGCCTAGATAGGTGAGTGGTCTAGGTTCAGTAATCAGGGATAGACATTCCCTAGGGCAGATTCATTCTCTCCAGGTTGCACTTTGTTTAGTGTCGGAGGAATGGCCCAGATAGGTGAATGGTCCAGGCTCAGAAATTGGGACAGTTATTCTTCCTTACTTGAGAATAATAGTCCAGATAGGTCATCATTTACCTTATGAGGGCAGATGCTCTTCTAGATCTCATAGATGTGAGTGAAAGAATGGCCTAGATGATTCAGTTTATATCATAACAATGTTTTCTGTGCAGGTTAATATCAGATGATATGATTGTTATGGAGACTATATGTCTCTGGACAGTAGATGTATACTATTGTGGTGGATGTGTTCCATTGATTGTGACTATATGTCACTGATCAAGTAACTGTGTGCTACTTGGTGTGGCAATGTACCACTAGATTGTAGTTGTGTACTACTATGGATAGACATAGTTGTGTTATATTGAATGACATTGTTCTGATTTCCTTGAAGACTATCAGTAGTGTTGGAAATGATTATCAGCTAGATGGTTGATCAATGGATAGAGATTTCCCGGATGGAAAATGGTTCAGGACATTTATTCTTCTAGGACATATTTCCGGATTAGAAGAATGGCTCTTGTGTCACTTTGTGGAGTGAGTGACTTATCTAGCATCATGTCTGATTATTCAGATGGAGTATGGTTTCGAGAGATGATGCAGCTGATGACACTGATAGTGATGATGGTGTTCATGATCTAGTCATGAGATAGTTAGTCTATGCGACTATGTTGATGCTACCGGGTGAATGGTATGTTTATGCTCAAAACCATTATCTTCAATACCTCCCTAGCTAGGAGGGAGTGTTGATATTATGGTAGTTGCGGGAGGTATTTACCTCCATGTGTAAACCTGACAAGAATAGAATATTCTGGGAAGCAAGAAGAAACCCTAATTAGTTGGCTAATAACCCTAGAATACAAGTCGGCTCAAGAGGATAATTTGTATTAGGTTATTAGCCTCCAAGAGAAGAAGTCTGCTAAAGGAAATATTATATACTAAGTAAATAGGCATCCCGAATGAGAAGTCGGCCCAGGCAGTCTGCCAGTTTTAGTATAAATACAGGAGGCCAGTCTTCATTCTGGCAGGCATTCTCATAACTGTAGTAACACACTTGTGCGCACTGCAGTTGGGCAGTTTTGTGTGCAAGTTCTGTAGAAGCTGTTGTCGCCAGTCTATAGTCTCAGTCTTCTCTGGGTTTGGACTTTCTGATCAATTTTTTTATTCTTGTTTGGTGCACTATCCTTGGAGAGGTGCGCTATCTTGTTTGGCTATCTAGCCTAGGGTTTGATTCCGGACTGATTCTCTGTCAAGGTTAAGGTGCTCGGGGGTGGCTTCGACCTATGGTTGGGTGACAACAGTGATATTGTCTACAGTTAAAGGAGCAAATCCATTACTTTCTAACAGTATTCTGCTTCTGCAAAACTCAATGCAACAGACTTCTGCTTCGTGCTAAACTAAGAGACAACCCCCGATCCCAAGCTGAAACAACACCCTGAAGTGCTTTTCCCATCCATTGCATTTCCTACCTAGTTTGCATCAGTAAATCCCATCAAGTTCACTCCATCTCCCTGAGCATACCTCAAACCATACTCAATTGTGCCACATAGGCACCTCAATATATGTTTCGTTGTTGTCCAATGTGCTCTCTTTAGTTCAACCATGAATTGACTAAGAGTATTCACAACAAAACAAATGTCTGGCCTAGTATTGACTAGATACATGAGAGAGCCTATCAACTTCCTGTATAAGGTAGGACCCACTACCTCTTGCTTGGAAGCATCTATCTTCTTTCGATTAGTAACCATGGGTGTAGAGATAGGCCGACAGTCGTGCATCCTGAATCTCTCAAGATCTCCACTGTGTATTTCCTATGTCCTAGGAAAATGTTTCCATCTTGTTGCCACACCTCCAATCCAAGAAAATAGTGCATCAACCCCAAATCCTTCATATCGAACTTTGAAGCAAGATCCCTCTTCCAATCTGCATTAAGCCTCTGCGAACCTGTCAGAAATAGATCTTCCACATATAACATGAGAATGAGTGGCTCTCCCCCTATCATGATATAATAGAGATTCGAGTCAGCCTCATTCTTCATGAAGCCCATGCCCTGCAAGTAACTATCAATGCGTTCATACCACGCTTTGGTGCTTGCTTGAGCCTATATAGTGCTCTCTTCAATCTACATACGTGGGACTCCCTCCAATATACATCAAAATGCTTTGGCTATTCTACATACACTTCCTCCTCAATAACTCTATTGAGGAAAGTTGTCTTGACGTCCATCTAATGAATCTGCCAACCCATCTCTACTGCTAATGAGATCAGGACCCTGATGGAAGTATATCTGGCTATGGGGGAAAATGTCTCATCATAGTTGTTACCCAACTTCTAGGGATAACTAAGGAGATGATGTCTCGAGGCCCTCAGGTTGCAGACATGGAGTATCGAGAGACAATCTGACCAACAATGTCCACTTGTATAGACATAGACCCACCTCACCACCACAGATCCAGGATAGTCACGACGGTATCCACCACATCAGCTGGCCTCCAGAAGACATTGGGTCTTGTTGCATGAGGTACAAGTCAAGTATTATGGCGAGTGTCATTTCAATATTTGAGGCATTTGAGTTTGTTGCATCTATTACTGCTTTTGATTATGTGACATTTGCTTGGAAGTTATGCTCTTTGCCCTGTTTCACTTTGGTGGTTGACATTGCACCCTCGTAAGTGGGTCACCCTTAGGGAAAGGTATGCTATTGGGAGGTCCTTTTTGACAAGTCATCGTTCCATTCCCGATCGTACTTGTCACTTTCCACACTGTTATCACTCTGTAAATTCCCAGAGGTTGTTATGAGGTAAGAAGAAACTTATCAGAGGTAACCTTAACCAACTGCTTCGAAACTGACAGATAGCCCTACCAGTTTCAGAGAGGGATCTCTCTGTTAGTTTTAGATTTGTTTGAGTTTTCAAAGATTTTAGGCTAGTTAAAAAGATTGTAACCGAGTTGTTTGTATTGTTTTTGAATGAAATGGTTGAATGTCACTTACGCTTCCATTGGGCTATGGGGTCTGTTTTTAAAAGATAGAAGTCAAAGAAAATTTTACAAGATTTGTTTCACAGGGCAAGATAGTGCTAATGCTGGATTCTTTAGAAATAAAAATGGTGTATTGCTGAAAAAATGAGATATCAGTTAATAACAAAAAAACATTTAAGAATTTCTTTGATATAACCTCGGAAGAAAAACATTTAAATCTATAAAAGATTAAGAACAGAGTACGTGAAGGTAAATTCTGCAACTTTAACTTCTTTTAAAGATCAGATTCAGAAAGACAATATGGTAACTGAGAAGGAAAAGCTTGTACACAGATAAAAGGAACTTCACCAACAATTGACACGCAGGAATCCTGTGAAACTTCTCTTTGTATTACTGAAACGACTTCTTGATAAAAATTACAACAACTAGAGCTTGCTCGGGCGTAAATATCAACAACCCTCAATACTTCTAAGTGGGAAATGTTTATAATAAAAGTTACAACGACCCTGTCATAAATGATCAGGACGTGATAGATTCTAAATTTAACTAACTAACTCAACAAGATACAAAACTTTAGGGACTATTAATGATGTGTCGAATTCTTCAAGTTGATTTTGGGGACGGTCGTTGGTGAGTCAGCTGCACGACTTTGTCTGATCTAATTGCTGACTGGACTTGAACACCTCATCTCCTACTCGATCAGATTGCATAGCTCTTCCCATCGTAAATGACTGGGAATAATGACTTTGAGTAATCTTCGGTATATTTCATCCATTTCTGTGTACTTGGCAAAAGTTGGTCTGGCGATGAAAATGTATCGGATCTTGTGCTGTATGCTGATGTCCGGCTGCAAAGTTTCTAAGAATGCCTTACCTGTTATGCTGCCCTGTATTCTTGAAAATTTCGAACTATATTTGGCCCCCGTGGACAGCTTCTATTTATAATCAAGAAGGGTCATTAACTTATCATTTAGGACCATTAAGTCCGGTAGACCTTTCTTCTGCAGAGCTTCGATCTTACTGAAAAATCTTTGAACTCCTACATCCATAGTCTGGACTTTCTCTTCCAACTGCAGTATAAGCCCTCTCTTATGGTCAGAATGGTAGTGTGCCTGACATTTGAGGGCAAATTCAGGGAAATGGTGGACCTATGGGAAAAGATATAGAGGAAGATTGGACTCCCAGAGCCCGATTTCATCGTTCTGATCTAAGAAAGTGTCTTTGAGCCATGACTGCAGCTCCACGAAATCAACTTCACACCTTGTATCTGATATTATATGATATTTATCGGCCAATGGGATCTTGTCAAGGTCGATCGGAGGAGGGAGGAAAGGATTTTCCCCGGCCTCTGCTTTCTTGGACTTTGGCGCCATAGCTGTGAAGAATACCTGCAATTCAAACAAAAGTTAGTGGTAATGGTTGTGGTTGGGCTGCTGATTGAAACAGAGAGGGGACAAGGAAACTTTTAGTGTGAGGATAAGAGAAATAATGGGTGAATGAAAGAGCAGGGCTATTTTTGGGTGAATGGATAACCGTTGGGTGTGGGGACAGATCAACAGGCCTAAAGGGAAAGTTAACTTGTAATAAATGGCCAACGGGTCATTGGGGATTTGAGAGGGCAGATGAAAAATGGGTGACGAGTACGACCTGGTGACGTGGAGGGTGTTGATTGGAGACCAGTAATGGTGAGGGGATTTCTGACGGGTGAAACAGGGGGGATGGACTGAGAAAGTTATGAGATAGGACTCTTAGGGGAAGAAAGTGGAAGTGATGTCATGATACGACGATGGTATGCCAGGAAAGTGCAATAGATTCCTGCCACATTAGAGTAGGGGGCCCGCCAGAAAAAAATTTCATTCCGAACCCCCCCCCATCGTTAAAAAGAGAATGGTTGGGGGGGGGGGTCCGAAAAAAATTGACAACCATTCATCTGCGCGCCCAATGATGGATCGTAGAGATGAGCACTTCCTTTAATGAACTTTCCGGACCCCCCCCACCATTAAAGGCAGAACGGTCGGGGGGGGGGGGTCCAGAATTACATCTCGGTTGTGGATCGGGGGACCAACACCTCAACCGTCCATATCTGCTTTCTTGTTACTCACCATTTCGGAACCCCC
>ML867745.1:0-10623 GCA_009831015.1 Picea engelmannii
ATTTTCACCCTAGGCCAAAACGCCTCTCCCAGTTGCCCTACATCACCCTTTAGGGCATGATGTCACCCCTAAAAGGGGATATTGTTTTTGCAAATTTGAATTTTAAAGTTATAATAGTGAAAAGACGAGGTATTCCTCCCTAATTTGATGTTGACATTTTGAATTGTTGACAAACGGGTTGTAGGTGACCTCCTACAAAAAGAGGTCACCCCATTGTCATTTTGGATCATAACTCACTTGAGAATTACATGTTGTTGGCTGAAATTTTCTCCCTACATGGGAAAATCCTATATCTCTCTCTCTCTTATGCTTTGTGGATGTTACCACTTGTCTCTTGGAGGAATAAGCTAGGCATTATCTCTTGGATGCTTTGTTCTTGCTCTTGTGATTGAATATTCTTGGTAAAGAAGGGTTTTACTTGTTATCTATTAGAATTGGTAAGGAATTTTCTGCATATTGTTGTTATTTCTTCTTGTTTCATGGTTATTCTTGTATAATCCCTTGGATGAGTGTAAGGGCATACACCCTCCACCAAGATCTATCCATTGTCATTGAATAAACTATTGTTAAGGTTGTTAAGAGTAAAAAGGCTTACACCCTCCTAGATTTACCTTTCTAGATTTGTTTGCTCTAGAAAGTAAAAAGGCTTACACCCCTAGAGAAGTAAAAAATATAGATCTTACACAAGAGACTCCATAATGCATTTGATAAGGCACTAATATACTTGCACTAGAGATATAAAAGAATTGCATTGGTATACGTGAAAAGTTGTTATTTTGCAATTGTCTAAGTTGGAAATTACTCTTCATGCTTTAGGCTTTCTTGTGCACTTGGGGCATCTTGATTGACAAACTAATTCTTCTTGTTGTTATAATTTAATTCTACAGCCATTAGGGCTGCAGAAAAATCATCTAAATCTCTTCATTTACTCATTATTCTACCACTGAAATTTACTTGTAATTCTTGGTGATTATTCTACTAGTTATTGGCTAATTCTTGGGTGGTTTACTTGCTTGTTTATGTGGTTAGAATTTGTTGTTGTGGAAATTTTTTGCTCCATCCATTTGGATGTTATAATACTTTTTGATAATATCATACAACTACCCTCTAACATCATCAAAATCTTTCTCTAATCATTGGAAGTTTCTCTACTCATTGTTAGCTTTATTTCCAAGTATCGTGTACATGATTTTGATTGATAATTTGCAGTTGTCATTTCTTGTTCATTTCTGATATATATATATATATATATATATATATATATATATATATATATATATATATATTCCAATACTGCTACAATTTTGGGTCAACGAGGTTTCTTGTTGATCCCCATTGTTTAAAGTCTTAGTTTATCACAAGTTGTCTTGTTCCGGGCAGGGCTAACGTTGTTTTGCAAGTGCATGACCCTTGGAAGCCATTTACCATTTCACAAGAATATTTCTCAAGCCTTCCTCCACATCCAATCTTGAAATATATCGGACTCATTCATCATCATGTCACTTTCCATCTCAATCCCCCTAGGGTAACCGAGATTCCCCCCTTGTAGTGATTTCATCATCACTAAAGCAAGGGGAGTGTCTATCTAAGGTGACTGTGGCTAGGTACTCTCGTAGTTGTCACACTTCTGTGGATTGGGTTGGGATTTTCCCAAGTTACAGATTGTGCGATAACATTTTGGTGTTATTGTCGAGGAGGATTTTGAATCCTCTTTCGAGCCCTAATGACACTTTGGCAAGATTTGATCCCAAAGCCTTTACTCATAGCTTGCTTGATGACTCCAATTTATGGAAGTTCCCTTTCCATTCTTGATGAGCCTTCCATAAATCTCATCTTGCGACTCCACCATCCCATAACCCACCAACCCTTCCCCTAGGAAGATTCAAAACTTCTAAGGTTTAATGAAGAATGCTTCCTCATAACTCCCCTGTTGTCAAAACCTTGTTCCAAGGTTGCCTTCCCCTTAAAAAAATGGCTCACACATGGTCCATAAACCTTTTCAAACCATTGAACCTGGTTGTCATTGTTGGATATCCCAATATTATGCCCAACGAGATTCATAAATGGTGTCCAAAATTCACTAGAAATGATGTGGTGACACCAGAAGACCACATATATGCAGTAGGTGTGGCATTGTTGAAAGAAGGTGTGGAACATGAAGATGTTGCAATGAGGCTATTAGCCATGTTGCTTAATGAAGATTCCCAAAAGTGGTTCATAGGACTACCTGATGATCATTTGGCATCATACGATGATTTTAGTAAGTTACTCAAAAGCAGGTGGTCAACAAAGAAAGACAGTGGAATGCTACTAGGATAGTTCAATCAAATCAAGAAAAAGGAGAATGAAACGGTGAAAGAGTTTAATACTAGATTCGATAAACTATATGATCATATCCCAGTTGATCTATGTCCACCACCACTAACCATTTGTGTTCTATACATGAATGATTTTGAAGGGAAATTCGGTTTTATCCTCAAGGATAAGCACCTGATACTTTGGCTAGGGCCAAAGAATACAGTGCACAAATTGAAGAAAATCTCATTAGCTCAAATATTGAGCCTTTTCAGTTTTCTTGTGCTAGGGTAGAAGCAAATATGAAGACTACAACAAGCATTGCACTAGATCAAATCACTCTCTTGGTTCAAAAATTTGATCACATGAACACTTAGTTTGTCCAAAGTCAGAATCATATATTAAACAGGTTGACAACCTTGGAGAGAAACCAACCTACACCGAGACCTCAAGTTTTCAGACAACCAAACATAGGTTGGAAGGTGAGGCCTCAATAGGAGGCAAAGGCTCCTGACACTATAAATCTAGTTGGAATGGTCAACACATAAGATTTTCCATGGTGCTTGCCTTGCAGTGAAGCACATTCGGAACATGATTGTCCAAGGTGAACAAACGAGGAAGGTTCAGGTTCTAAAAACTAGATGAACTTCATTGATACAATATTCTCTCTTCAAGACGATGAGTATGTACATATTGCACTAGAGAAACTTGAGGAGGTTAGGAAAAGGGGTGCCAGGAAAGGGTAGCTCAGAGCCCTTAATCAACTAGATGAAAATACCAAGAATGGGTTGAGGAAGAAATAAATTTTGACATATACAAAAAGAAACAAATATCTAGTTTTTCCACCAACAACTCCAGTCCCTCCACCACAAGAAAAAAAGGATCCACCTCAGCCAATAAAAGAATTTCCTTCACCTCCTCCACCGTTGATGCACAACTTGCTCCCAAAACCCATGCCAGCCATTGAAGAAATTCAGTTGAACATAGATGTGTCTACCATGATTGGGAAGATGAATATGTCGGTGCATGTAGTTGAGATGTGCAAGATCCCATCTGTAAGAAGATAATTTCTAAAGGCATTGAAGGTACTAGAAGAAGTAGAATATCCTCTTGTGATCTTGAACACCATGTATCATGGACAACAAAGGGAAGATAACACTCCCTTCTATCTTTCTTTGGGTGTGAATGGTCTCTGATTGAATAATTGTATGTTGGACTCTGGGGCCTCGACAAATGTGATGTCTTTGAAGGACATGAAACAAATTGGTTTGAAGACAACCCACCCATATTGGAATGTGTGTGACATGATTCAAAGAAGGTAAAACTATATGGTATCGTAGAATATGTGGAGGTATATTTACACGATTTCCCTCATATTAGACTCATTATGAATGTAGTGGTGATCAATGTTCCAGACGCTTGGGGCATGCTCTTATCAAGAAGTTGGGTTGATACTCTTGGTGGTTTCCTTAGCATGGATCTCACTCATGCACATATTCCCATGAGGGGTGGTACATTTGATATTATATATAGCCGACAAGTAGTAAGAAGCATGTGATGGATATAAACCACCCTGATTATCACAGTAATTGTGAGCTTGATGTGTCATGACAGATCATTGAATATGACCCTCGGGATTTTCCATTTGCACAGAAAGATTGCATAGATACATTACTTCCAAGCATACATGATTATAAAGAGAAGCTTGCAAGATTGCAACGAAATGAACCAGGATCCATCAAGATACTCAAGAAAGAAGAAGCCAAAAGAGGTGTTGAAAGAGAACAGACTATCAAGGACACGATCAAGGCGCAACCACCTGAAAAACCTTATATTGAAGACTTACCATATGTGTATTTTGATGAAGGAATCCTTGCACTCATGTGAGATAAGAATAAAGGTGATCCCAAGTATGATGAAAGGAATGAAGTTTTATGGCTTGGCCCCTACATTGTCAGGAAGAAGTCTGAGAAGGGAAAATACTACTTGTCTGTCATGGACGGGAGAAGGATGCCATTACCAGTTAATGGGTTTCTTCTTCGACCCTACATCCAAGGAACTTGAACTCTTCAGGGTCGAGGCCCCAGGTAAGTGGGTACGTCATTTGTTTTCCCTTTCATCTGCATTTGCTTGCTCATGATAGTTTAGTTGCATTTATTCATATTTGTGTCTCATATCTCATTTTTCATATTTCTTTGCTTGCATTATTGCATAGTTGTTTTACATCATTTACTTTCATCATATTACATGCTAGTTTATAAGTTTTTGAAAAAATGAAAAAAAAATATTTTTAAGATTAGTTGAAGTTTTGAAATTTTGATCATATGGACAAAGGGTGAGTGAGCCACCCTCAATAGCCACAGTTTGTTTGTTTCAGTGTGTGTAGGCATGGGTCTCACCAAGAGATGATGAGGTTCTCATGCACTCTATGACAAGTACATGTCCCTAAGTAGGAGCCAGATGTTATCCCCCATTCCCAAGGATAACTAAGGACATGATGTCTCGAGGCCCTCAGGTTGCAAACATGGAGTATGTAATATACCTTGTGTATATTACAATGTCATTAATTATTAATTAAATCATTAATGTAATAATTATTACTTTTAATGTAAAGTCACGTCTTTTTGGATGTGACTCTACTCATGTACGTGTATTTATGCACGTTGTTGTACATTTGAATAAGCAACGAATAATAAATTTATTAAATATTAAATATATATTTTATATATACCAAGTATTAAGCTTCCAGTTGGTATCAAAGCAAAACCTGTGTCATCAAGTTGAAGTCACATGCATTACTATGGAAACCATAAATGTCATACTTGGCAACAAAAAAAGCATTATGGAGAATATGAGTCACACTCTCGAAGAAATGAAGAATTATGTGAACGAAATAATGGAAAAACTAATAGAGAAGGAAGTCATGGTATGCGTGGCGGAGGGTTTCCGCCAAAACCAAATCTCACTTCAAGAAGGAAATCAGAAGAATCCCTTCATCACCAAGTCAGACCTTGAAGGTGAGGGATAGTCCACACCGGCGTTTGGACAGTCAACACCAACCTTTGGCTAAGGCATTCCTACTTTCGGGAGAAACTTTTTTTCTAGCAGCACATCATCAATGATGTCGCAAAGAAAACCAACAGGCCTTGTATAATCAATTCCCTCCCTATCCAATAATGGTTATATCAATGTAAGGGACAGGAAACTGGCTAGTAACGATGGTCTCACATTTGTTGTACCTCTCAATTCCAAACGCAGATGGGCAGCGTATGACAAGTATGATGAGGAATCTGAAAAGGCAGAAAAAATACATACCCAAAGGCAATTAAGGATGACAATTCTAGATTGGATGCACAAAGTGAGAAAAAATCCACGAGAAGTTAAAAGATGTATCGGACATAGTCTTACGAATTCCATGAGGGGTATTGTCTAGCAATTTCTTTCAGGTGACCACGATATTTTCCTGGACAACTGAGGACTTTATTCATTTCTTCTCTCCAATGAAGCCTCTCGAAGAATAGAATTGTGGGACTTGTCCGCGAATTTCTATTTTACCGAAGTTGATATTGGCAAAAATAGGGCAGTTGCTTGTTGTAATAAGTTGCAGGAATTAAACACCTTCATTGTAGTTTCAGTTTCCAATTAATCTGAGATATCACAAAAACACCTATCTTTTTTCCAGGGGGTGGTGTTCACAAACATAATTGTGGGGAAAGCAATTGAATACAATGATTTCTTCCATAATCATAAACTACTAATCAGTTTTATCAAAGATGGTATTTGGGGACTGTTTGGTAGTGTGTTTTGTGACTGTGGGTCAGAGTACTATGTTTTATGTGAATGGTGAGGAAGCAAAAATGGGTATGATTGCTTCTATTACCAACGACAATCCTACTCTAGTGTCAATATTGATTGATGATGGGAGGCTCCAATTCGAGGATGGGGATTTGGTTGTTTTCTTTGAAGTTGAAGGTATGAGTGAGCTCAATGATGGCAAGCCAAGAAAAGTGATGAATGTTAGACCATATTATTTCCACCTCTAGGAAGACACCACTAATTTTGGACGCTATGAGATGGGTGGCATAGTCACTCAATTTAAGAAACCCAAGATCTTAAATTTTAAGCCACTAAAGGAAACACTTCAAAATTCCAGTGAGTTTCTTCTCAGCAATTTATCTAAGTTTGATTGCCCTAAAATTCTACACTTGGCTTTTTGAGCACTAGATAAATTTGTTCATCAATTTGGGTATTTCCCTCGTGTTTCTTTGGAGGAATATGTCAGTAGATTTATTGATGTGGCAAAGGTTTTAAATGATAGTGATAGTTGTCTGATAAAGTTGGATGTCAATGCCACTGATGAAAATGTAAATGTGTGCAAGCATTTTGCAAGTGGTTCTCATGCAATGTTGAATCCCATGGCATCTATGTTTGGTGGAATCATTGGCCATGTAATCGTGAAAGCATGTTCTAGCAAGTTTTATCCACATTTCCAGTTCTTCTATTTCGATTCATTTGAATCTTTTCCTGTAGAAACCCTTGGGCTAGAGCACGTGAGGCCTCTCAATTGTCATTACGATGCCCAAATTTTTGTATTTGGAAAAAATATGCATAAAAAGTTGGAAGATGCGAAATTATTTCTTGTGGGGGTTGGTGCTCTAGGATGTGATCTTCTAAAGAACTTAGCCCTCATGGGAGCCTCTTGTGAAATATAGGGAAAGATGACTACAACGGATGATGATGTTATTGAGAAGAGTAATCTTAGTAGACAAAGTCAAAAGTGTCAGAATCAACAACCACTGCAATCAACCCATGTTTACAGGTTGAAGTAATTCAAGATCATGTAAGCCATGATACCCAACACATATTTGGCGACTCCTTCTGGAACAACGAGGTTGATGTTGTTTTAAAGGCTCTGGAGAATGTCAATGCCGGGATTTATGTAGATTCAAGGTGTGTTTACTTCCAGAAGCCATTGCTAGAATCTGGAACTCTGGGAACCAAGTGAAACACCCAAATGGTTGTCCCTCACCTGACTAATAACTATGGAGCATCACGAGATCCCCCTAAAAAGAAGGCACCCATGTGTATGCTTCAATCATTTCCACATAATATTCACCATTGTCTCACATGGGAAAGTTCTAAATTTGAAGGTCTCTTAGACAAGACTCCAGCTGAAGCTAATGCTTTTCTTTCCAAATCAGAAGAATGCATTGAAACAATCAAGTCTGCAGGGGATGATCATGCCCGAAAAATTCTGAAGTTTGTTGTCGATTGTTTGGTTTGACATAGATGTCTAATATTTGAAGATTGTTGGAATTACTAATACAACTGAGAGGGGGGGGTGAATCAGTTGTAGTTGAGCTTAAACAATTTTAACTCTATTAAAATATTCTTAATATTTCTTCAAGTGATCATCAACATTATACAGCATATGGACAGTAAAAGTAAAAAGCATCAATCACACATAAGGTATACACAGAGACATATTTTCACGAGGAAACCCATAAAACATCTTCTTATTCGAAATGATAGGAAGTCTTTTAGGTTCTGTACATCATCTCTAATTGAGCACCAACTCAATGTGAGGCTGATACCTCTATTTTACAAGCTGCAACTTGTTTGAGAGCACCAACTCTCTAGTTTCTCTAGCACCCACTAGAAGGAAGCACCAACTCCCTGGTTTCTCTAGCACCCACTAGAAGGAAGCACCAAGTCCCTATATGTTCCAGCACCAACTGGATGGAAGCACCAACTTCCAGTTACACAGGCTCCAACCTGTATAACAGAGAACACTTGTTCTCCCTTGCACCACCCTGCCACGCTAGTTTCTCTGGCTGCAACCAGATGGAAGCTACAAATTCCTGTGTTCAAGTTCTCACTTGAACCTATGAGGACAACAGTCCTCCCGAGCACCTCCCAACCTCCCTAGAATATGTATGAATAAATAAACAGTCAACTATGCAGATAAATCAATTCTTACCAATCTTTCTTTGTTCTGTAAATCTGGTCTTCTACTAACTGTTCTGCTACTCTTCTCTCCCTTTGTCTGTTCAGTGGGTCTTCTCTGCATCAACTTGTTCTATCATTCTACTCTGCTTCTTCTTCGCTTCATCATCTGTTACTCTTCTCTGAGTTTCATCTCACACTGTGCATATTTTCAATCTCACGCAGCACATTCTATGATTTTTCCTTTCTTACAGTTTCATTCATTTTTCATACAGAACAACCAACATCACGTTGTCTGTCTCATTTTCTTTTATACACACCCACGGCGGTTCAACTTCCCATCTCCTTCGGCAAAAGGAAGACAATTGTCCGAGCAACTGAAACCCCAACTAAAACGCTAACTAATTTGCAATCATGAGTCCATTTTTCTAACAGATTCATAACTAAGGAGTTAACTCAGAGGGAGAACAGTAACCTTCCGATCATATTCCAATTTATCTGCTCCATTGGATGAACTTTATTGACATTGCCTTTAAATCGGGTTTTGGCATTTCGGAAATCCTGTGTTGAGTGTCTCGACACTTCATTCCGCGATTTCCGAAGTTTCGATACAGATCTTTTCTGCGCTAGTTCCTTCCCCAATATGACTATGGTCATAACCAAGCGCCTATGCAAAAAGCTCTTTCGTGATCTCTCATTTCGTGAATTTTAACACTATGCTTCGTTGACCCCAATTCAACAAAATTTCGATCGCTTGCCACATGTCTTGTGATGCGACGATCCATATTTGATCTTGATTCAACGACTGCGATTGAATCGAGATTTTTCATATTGCAATTTCGACATCCTTGTTGCATTGTTTTCTTTGCCTCTCCATATCCCGATTCGCGAAACTCCAATATGGTATTAGATCAATGGTCCAAATCTGATCTTGATTTAACGGCTCAGATTACGTTGCAATTTCTCATATCGCGATTTCGGGATTCTTGTGATTGTTTCTTGTCTCTCCATGTCGCAATTCGCAAAACTCCGATATGAGGTTGGATCAACAGTCCAGATCTGATCTTGATTCAACGGTTACGATTGAATCGCGATTTCACAATTCTTGTTGCATTGTTTCTTGTCTCTCCATGTCGCGATTCGCGAAAATCCGATATGAGGTTGGATCGACGGTTCAGATCTGATCTTGAACTGACGGCTCAGATTAAATTGTGATTTCGCATATCACGATATCGGGATTCCTGATGTTAATAATATTTGACATCTCCAACTCTCGATCCCTGAAACTTCGACAAGGATTGGGATCAACGGTCCAGATCAAACCTTAATCTGACGGCTCAGATTACATCGCGATTTCACATATCGCGATATCGGGATTCCTGATGTTAATAATCTTTGACATGTTCAACTCTCAATCCCCGAAACTCTGACAAGGACTGGAATCAACGGTCCAGATTAAACCTTAATCTGACGGCTCAGATTGCATCGTGATTTCGCATATCGCGATTACGCCCGCTTCTCCTTGTACCTTAAAGGGCGTGCGGGTTCTTCTTGATCCAACGATGGTTGGATCCTGCGCTTGGATCTAACGGCTGAGATATGTCCTCCTCTACAATGATCTCTTCTTGTCTACATTCAGATCTGATGATCCTCGTTCTTTCGAGAATTTTGAATGGAATCCAACGATCAGAGATTCTTCTCAAACTTTACGGGTCTTCGATCACTCGATCAATGTTGCGTTTCCTTCGATCATTTTCCTTCGATCATTCGACCTTCCTGGACTTATCTTTTGTTTTCCTGTCGATTACAAACTTCCTGTACTCATGCCATCTTCACTGTTGTACTTGCCATCAATGACAAGCATTCGCTGTCTGTTAAATATTTGCCAACAAAGATTGCTTATGTTGGGCTAAAATAAAGTTTGAGGATAATGATTATATGTTGAAGGTGGAATAAATTTTGAAACATGAGTACATAAGTGCCCATTATTTACACTCAATCAGCCAACAAAATTTATTGGAGGTTGTGCAAAATGAGCTACTTTCCCATGTCTAGACTCGACTTCTTGAAAATAAGCATCCAGGCTTCCTTGTATTGATTAGGGAATATAGGAAAGACAACCTTTCAAGGATGTGAAAGCTATTTTGTAGAGTACCTAATGACTTGAAAACAAGATTCATCTTTACCTATGCTTCGAGGACGAAGCTTATTTTTAGGAGGGATGACTTGTAATATATCTTGTGTATATTACAATGCTATTAATTATTAAGTAAATCATTAATGTAAAAATTATTACTTTTAATGTAAAGTCACGTATTTTTGGACGTGACTCTACTGATGTATGTGTATTTATACACGTTGTTGTACATTTGAATAAGAAAC
>ML867745.1:11270-32319 GCA_009831015.1 Picea engelmannii
TATCTGCATAGTTGACTGTTTATTTATTCATACATATTCTAGGGAGGTTGGGAGGTGCTCGGGAGGACTGTTGTCCTCATAGGTTCAAGTGAGAACTTGAACACAGGAATTTGTAGCTTCCATCTGGTTGCAGCCAGAGAAACTAGCGTGGCAGGGTGGTGCAAGGGAGAACAAGTGTTCTCTGTTATACAGGTTGGAGCCTGTGTAACTGGAAGTTGGTGCTTCCATCCAGTTGGTGCTGGAACATATAGGGACTTGGTGCTTCCTTCTAGTGGGTGCTAGAGAAACCAGGGAGTTGGTGCTTCCTTCTAGTGGGTGCTAGAGAAACTAGAGAGTTGGTGCTCTCAAACAAGTTGCAGCTTGTAAAATAGAGGTATCAGCCTCACATTGAGTTGGTGCTCAATTAGAGATGATGTACAGAACCTAAAAGACTTCCTATCATTTCGAATAAGAAGATGTTTTATGGGTTTCCTCGTGAAAATATGTCTCTGTGTATACCTTATGTGTGATTGATGCTTTTTACTTTTACTGTCCATATGCTGTATAATGTTGATGATCACTTGAAGAAATATTAAGAATATTTTAATAGAGTTAAAATTGTTTAAGCTCAACTACAACTGATTCACCCCCCCCTCTCAGTTGTATTAGTAATTCCAACAATCTTCAAATATTAGACATCTATGTCAAACCAAACAATCGACAACAAACTTCAGAATTTTTCGGGCATGATCATCCCCTGCAGACTTGATTGTTTCAATGCATTCTTCTGATTTGGAAAGAAAAGCATTAGCTTCAGCTGGAGTCTTGTCTAAGAGACCTTCAAATTTAGAACTTTCCCATGTGAGACAATGGTGAATATTATGTGGAAATGATTGAAGCATACACATGGGTGCCTTCTTTTTAGGGGGATCTCGTGATGCTCCATAGTTATTAGTCAGGTGAGGGACAACCATTTGGGTGTTTCACTTGGTTCCCAGAGTTCCAGATTCTAGCAATGGCTTCTGGAAGTAAACACACCTTGAATCTACATAAATCCCGGCATTGACATTCTCCAGAGCCTTTAAAACAACATCAACCTCGTTGTTCCAGAAGGAGTCGCCAAATATGTGTTGGGTATCATGGCTTACATGATCTTGAATTACTTCAACCTGTAAACATGGGTTGATTGCAGTGGTTGTTGATTCTGACACTTTTGACTTTGTCTACTAAGATTACTCTTCTCAATAACATCATCATCCGTTGTAGTCATCTTTCCCTATATTTCACAAGAGGCTCCCATGAGGGCTAAGTTCTTTAGAAGATCACATCCTAGAGCACCAACCCCCACAAGAAATAATTTCGCATCTTCCAACTTTTTATGCATATTTTTTCCAAATACAAAAATTTGGGCATCGTAATGACAATTGAGAGGCCTCACGTGCTCTAGCCCAAGGGTTTCTACAGGAAAAGATTCAAATGAATCGAAATAGAAGAACTGGAAATGTGGATAAAACTTGCTAGAACATGCTTTCACGATTACATGGCCAATGATTCCACCAAACATAGATGCCATGGGATTCAACATTGCATGAGAACCACTTGCAAAATGCTTGCACACATTTACATTTTCATCAGTGGCATTGACATCCAACTTTATCAGACAACTATCACTATCATTTAAAACCTTTGCCACATCAATAAATCTACTGACATATTCCTCCAAAGAAACACGAGGGAAATACCCAAATTGATGAACAAATTTATCTAGTGCTCAAAAAGCCAAGTGTAGAATTTTAGGGCAATCAAACTTAGATAAATTGCTGAGAAGAAACTCACTGGAATTTTGAAGTGTTTCCTTTAGTGGCTTAAAATTTAAGATCTTGGGTTTCTTAAATTGAGTGACTATGCCACCCATCTCATAGCGTCCAAAATTAGTGGTGTCTTCCTAGAGGTGGAAATAATATGGTCTAACATTCATCACTTTTCTTGGCTTGCCATCATTGAGCTCACTCATACCTTCAACTTCAAAGAAAACAACCAAATCCCCATCCTCGAATTGGAGCCTCCCATCATCAATCAATATTGACACTAGAGTAGGATTGTCGTTGGTAATAGAAGCAATCATACCCATTTTTGCTTCCTCACCATTCACATAAAACATAGTACTCTGACCCACAGTCACAAAACACACTACCAAACAGTCCCCAAATACCATCTTTGATAAAACTGATTAGTAGTTTATGATTATGGAAGAAATCATTGTATTCAATTGCTTTCCCCACAATTATGTTTGTGAACACCACCCCCTGGAAAAAAGATAGGTGTTTTTGTGATATCTCAGATTAATTGGAAACTGAAACTACAATGAAGGTGTTTAATTCCTGCAACTTATTACAACAAGCAACTGCCCTATTTTTGCCAATATCAACTTCGGTAAAATAGAAATTCGCGGACAAGTCCCACAATTCTATTCTTCGAGAGGCTTCATTGGAGAGAAGAAATGAATAAAGTCCTCAGTTGTCCAGGAAAATATCGTGGTCACCTGAAAGAAATTGCTAGACAATACCCCTCATGGAATTCGTAAGACTATGTCCGATACATCTTTTAACTTCTCGTGGATTTTTTCTCACTTTGTGCATCCAATCTAGAATTGTCATCCTTAATTGCCTTTGGGTATGTATTTTTTCTGCCTTTTCAGATTCCTCATCATACTTGTCATACGCTGCCCATCTGCGTTTGGAATTGAGAGGTACAACAAATGTGAGACCATCGTTACTAGCCAGTTTCCTGTCCCTTACATTGATATAACCATTATTGGATAGGGAGGGAATTGATTATACAAGGCCTGTTGGTTTTCTTTGCGACATCATTGATGATGTGCTGCTAGAAAAAAAGTTTCTCCCGAAAGTAGGAATGCCTTAGCCAAAGGTTGGTGTTGACTGTCCAAACGCCGGTGTGGACTATCCCTCACCTTCAAGGTCTGACTTGGTGATGAAGGGATTCTTCTGATTTCCTTCTTGAAGTGAGATTTGGTTTTGGCGGAAACCCTCCGCCACGCATACCATGACTTCCTTCTCTATTAGTTTTTCCATTATTTCGTTCACATAATTCTTCATTTCTTCGAGAGTGTGACTCATATTCTCCATAATGCTTTTTTTGTTGCCAAGTATGACATTTATGGTTTCCATAGTAATGCATGTGACTTCAACTTGATGACACAGGTTTTGCTTTGATACCAACTGGAAGCTTAATACTTGGTATATATAAAATATATATTTAATATTTAATAAATTTATTATTCGTTGCTTATTCAAATGTACAACAACGTGCATAAATACACGTACATGAGTAGAGTCACATCCAAAAAGACGTGACTTTACATTAAAAGTAATAATTATTACATTAATGATTTAATTAATAATTAATGACATTGTAATATACACAAGGTATATTACATACTCCATGTTTGCAACCTGAGGGCCTCGAGACATCATGTCCTTAGTTATCCTTGGGAATGGGGGATAACATCTGGCTCCTACTTAGGGACATGTACTTGTCATAGAGTGCATGAGAACCTCATCATCTCTTGGTGAGACCCATGCCTACACACACTGAAACAAACAAACTGTGGCTATTGAGGGTGGCTCACTCACCCTTTGTCCATATGATCAAAATTTCAAAACTTCAACTAATCTTAAAAATATTTTTTTTTCATTTTTTCAAAAACTTATAAACTAGCATGTAATATGATGAAAGTAAATGATGTAAAACAACTATGCAATAATGCAAGCAAAGAAATATGAAAAATGAGATATGAGACACAAATATGAATAAATGCAACTAAACTATCATGAGCAAGCAAATGCAGATGAAAGGGAAAACAAATGACGTACCCACTTACCTGGGGCCTCGACCCTGAAGAGTTCAAGTTCCTTGGATGTAGGGTCGAAGAAGAAACCCATTAACTGGTAATGGCATCCTTCTCCCGTCCATGACAGACAAGTAGTATTTTCCCTTCTCAGACTTCTTCCTGACAATGTAGGGGCCAAGCCATAAAACTTCATTCCTTTCATCATACTTGGGATCACCTTTATTCTTATCTCACATGAGTGCAAGGATTCCTTCATCAAAATACACATATGGTAAGTCTTCAATATAAGGTTTTTCAGGTGGTTGCGCCTTGATCGTGTCCTTGATAGTCTGTTCTCTTTCAACACCTCTTTTGGCTTCTTCTTTCTTGAGTATCTTGATGGATCCTGGTTCATTTCGTTGCAATCTTGCAAGCTTCTCTTTATAATCATGTATGCTTGGAAGTAATGTATCTATGCAATCTTTCTGTGCAAATGGAAAATCCCGAGGGTCATATTCAATGATCTGTCATGACACATCAAGCTCACAATTACTGTGATAATCAGGGTGGTTTATATCCATCACATGCTTCTTACTACTTGTCGGCTATATATAATATCAAATGTACCACCCCTCATGGGAATATGTGCATGAGTGAGATCCATGCTAAGGAAACCACCAAGAGTATCAACCCAACTTCTTGATAAGAGCATGCCCCAAGCGTCTGGAACATTGATCACCACTACATTCATAATGAGTCTAATATGAGGGAAATCGTGTAAATATACCTCCACATATTCTACGATACCATATAGTTTTACCTTCTTTGAATCATGTCACACACATTCCAATATGGGTGGGTTGTCTTCAAACCAATTTGTTTCATGTCCTTCAAAGACATCACATTTGTCGAGGCCCCAGAGTCCAACATACAATTATTCAATCAGAGACCATTCACACCCAAAGAAAGATAGAAGGGAGTGTTATCTTCCCTTTGTTGTCCATGATACATGGTGTTCAAGATCACAAGAGGATATTCTACTTCTTCTAGTACCTTCAATGCCTTTAGAAATTATCTTCTTACAGATGGGATCTTGCACATCTCAACTACATGCACCGACATATTCATCTTCCCAATCATGGTAGACACATCTATGTTCAACTGAATTTCTTCAATGGCTGGCATGGGTTTTGGGAGCAAGTTGTGCATCAACGGTGGAGGAGGTGAAGGAAATTCTTTTATTGGCTGAGGTGGATCCTTTTTTTCTTGTGGTGGAGGGACTGGAGTTGTTGGTGGAAAAACTAGATATTTGTTTCTTTTTGTATATGTCAAAATTTATTTCTTCCTCAACCCATTCTTGGTATTTTCATCTAGTTGATTAAGGGCTCTGAGCTACCCTTTCCTGGCACCCCTTTTCCTAACCTCCTCAAGTTTCTCTAGTGCAATATGTACATACTCATCGTCTTGAAGAGAGAATATTGTATCAATGAAGTTCATCTAGTTTTTAGAACCTGAACCTTCCTCGTTTGTTCACCTTGGACAATCATGTTCCGAATGTGCTTCACTGCAAGGCAAGCACCATGGAAAATCTTATGTGTTGACCATTCCAACTAGATTTATAGTGTCAGGAGCCTTTGCCTCCTATTGAGGCCTCACCTTCCAACCTATGTTTGGTTGTCTGAAAACTTGAGGTCTCGGTGTAGGTTGGTTTCTCTCCAAGGTTGTCAACCTGTTTAATATATGATTCTGACTTTGGACAAACTAAGTGTTCATGTGATCAAATTTTTGAACCAAGAGAGTGATTTGATCTAGTGCAATGCTTGTTGTAGTCTTCATATTTGCTTCTACCCTAGCACAAGAAAACTGAAAAGGCTCAATATTTGAGCTAATGAGATTTTCTTCAATTTGTGCACTGTATTCTTTGGCCCTAGCCAAAGTATCAGGTGCTTATCCTTGAGGATAAAACCGAATTTCCCTTCAAAATCATTCATGTATAGAACACAAATGGTTAGTGGTGGTGGACATAGATCAACTGGGATATGATCATATAGTTTATCGAATCTAGTATTAAACTCTTTCACCGTTTCATTCTCCTTTTTCTTGATTTGATTGAACTATCCTAGTAGCATTCCACTGTCTTTCTTTGTTGACCACCTGCTTTTGAGTAACTTACTAAAATCATCGTATGATGCCAAATGATCATCAGGTAGTCCTATGAACCACTTTTGGGAATCTTCATTAAGCAACATGGCTAATAGCCTCATTGCAACATCTTCATGTTCCACACCTTCTTTCAACAATGCCACACCTACTGCATATATGTGGTCTTCTGGTGTCACCACATCATTTCTAGTGAATTTTGGACACCATTTATGAATCTCGTTGGGCATAATATTGGGATATCCAACAATGACAACCAGGTTCAATGGTTTGAAAAGGTTTATGGACCATGTGTGAGCCATTTTTTTAAGGGGAAGGCAACCTTGGAACAAGGTTTTGACAACAGGGGAGTTATGAGGAAGCATTCTTCATTAAACCTTAGAAGTTTTGAATCTTCCTAGGGGAAGGGTTGGTGGGTTATGGGATGGTGGAGTCGCAAGATGAGATTTATGGAAGGCTCATCAAGAATGGAAAGGGAACTTCCATAAATTGGAGTCATCAAGCAAGCTATGAGTAAAGGCTTTGGGATCAAATCTTGCCAAAGTGTCATTAGGGCTCGAAAGAGGATTCAAAATCCTCCTCGACAATAACACCAAAATGTTATCGCACAATCTGTAACTTGGGAAAATCCCAACCCAATCCACAGAAGTGTGACAACTACGAGAGTACCTAGCCACAGTCACCTTAGATAGACACTCCCCTTGCTTTAGTGATGATGAAATCACTACAAGGGGGGAATCTCGGTTACCCTAGGGGGATTGAGATGGAAAGTGACATGATGATGAATGAGTCCGATATATTTCAAGATTGGATGTGGAGGAAGGCTTGAGAAATATTCTTGTGAAATGGTAAATGGCTTCCAAGGGTCATGCACTTGCAAAACAACGTTAGCCCTGCCCGGAACAAGACAACTTGTGATAAACTAAGACTTTAAACAATGGGGATCAACAAGAAACCTCGTTGACCCAAAATTGTAGCAGTATTGGAATATATATATATATATATATATATATATATATATATATATATATATATATATATCAGAAATGAACAAGAAATGACAACTGCAAATTATCAATCAAAATCATGTACACGATACTTGGAAATAAAGCTAACAATGAGTAGAGAAACTTCCAATGATTAGAGAAAGATTTTGATGATGTTAGAGGGTAGTTGTATGATATTATCAAAAAGTATTATAACATCCAAATGGATGGAGCAAAAAATTTCCACAACAACAAATTCTAACCACATAAACAAGCAAGTAAACCACCCAAGAATTAGCCAATAACTAGTAGAATAATCACCAAGAATTACAAGTAAATTTCAGTGGTAGAATAATGAGTAAATGAAGAGATTTAGATGATTTTTCTGCAGCCCTAATGGCTGTAGAATTAAATTATAACAACAAGAAGAATTAGTTTGTCAATCAAGATGCCCCAAGTGCACAAGAAAGCCTAAAGCATGAAGAGTAATTTCCAACTTAGACAATTGCAAAATAACAACTTTTCACGTATACCAATGCAATTCTTTTATATCTCTAGTGCAAGTATATTAGTGCCTTATCAAATGCATTATGGAGTCTCTTGTGTAAGATCTATATTTTTTACTTCTCTAGGGGTGTAAGCCTTTTTACTTTCTAGAGCAAACAAATCTAGAAAGGTAAATCTAGGAGGGTGTAAGCCTTTTTACTCTTAACAACCTTAACAATAGTTTATTCAATGACAATGGATAGATCTTGGTGGAGGGTGTATGCCCTTACACTCATCCAAGGGATTATACAAGAATAACCATGAAACAAGAAGAAATAACAACAATATGCAGAAAATTCCTTACCAATTCTAATAGATAACAAGTAAAACCCTTCTTTACCAAGAATATTCAATCACAAGAGCAAGAACAAAGCATCCAAGAGATAATGCCTAGCTTATTCCTCCAAGAGACAAGTGGTAACATCCACAAAGCATAAGAGAGAGAGAGATATAGGATTTTCCCATGTAGGGAGAAAATTTCAGCCAACAACATGTAATTCTCAAGTGAGTTATGATCCAAAATGACAATGGGGTGACCTCTTTTTGTAGGAGGTCACCTACAACCCGTTTGTCAACAATTCAAAATGTCAACATCAAATTAGGGAGGAATACCTCGTCTTTTCACTATTATAACTTTAAAATTCAAATTTGCAAAAACAATATCCCCTTTTAGGGGTGACATCATGCCCTAAAGGGTGATGTAGGGCAACTGGGAGAGGCGTTTTGGCCTAGGGTGAAAATCGTTGGGCCTCCAAAGGGCATATATCCTGCCAATAAGTGTCATGTGCATGCCAAGTGTCTCTCTGTCTCTCCATTAATCCGAGCCACATCACCATCAAAACACCTTGCACCATCAAACCCTAGCCTTTCAAGTGATGATGTCATGCCCTAAAAGAGAAGAGTATGGCCTCCAAAGGAAAACTTTGGGGTTGATAAGGCTAGCAAATAACCTCTAATGGATAATGAAATTCCTCCAAAGCCAACGTCCCTCATCTAGGTTGTTCCAAGGAGATGGGGTGCATCATCCAACCTGTGGGCTTCATGCCCCAAATGAAGGTTCGAGTGACCTTGTGCCTTCACGATCAAGCTTTCACTTGTCAAGGACCTACAAAGACAAACAAGTACACCCTCCAAGGGTCCACAAGTCACAATATCATGCCAAGCAAGCCATATCTAATAAAATAACCACCCAAACACATGCACCAATACCCCCTTTTCAAAATCAACAAATGCTCAAAGACCTTTTACAACTTGCCAAATTTAGATATGGGAAGGGTGTCATAGTGCCCTACTGGGTGAACCAATTCCTCAAGTAGGGGATGTTCCCAAGGAGAAACCTTTCTAGGTGATGTAGTGAATGTGAGGTGGATGGGGTTAGATTTATTGGTATGGGGTTTCATGACATACAATGGATCATATTGTCTCATTTATGAGCACCTTTGTTGAGGGCTACCCACATCCTTTTCCTCTTTTTGTTTTTTTAAGGCATATTTTTCCAAGCCCTTTATTAGCCATTTACTTTGCATGTGTCACCGAGTTGAAGAGAATAAGGGGAACTAAAAAAGAAATTGATAATCGACATATGCTCTACCTTGGTTCACATGTCTTTCCAAGTTGAAGACAATAAGGGGCACTAAAAAGGAAATGCATAGCCCACAAATGCTCTACCTTGGATAGTTTTATTAATTAATTAATTAATTATTTTATGGGTCCCTTACTTTATTTAGAAGTGTTTCATTTCTCTCGGGATCCCAAGGTGAGTCTTTATTGCATGATGTTTTTGCTAGGGCACCTCCAATCCTAATGGCCCCTTCTTCCCATGAAATGTGGTACATGCCCTTCTTGGGTCAATAAGCCTGAAGACCTAAAAGATGGGGAAACATAGGGGAATAAGTGATGGAAGGTGGCAAGTATGAGCGGGGATGGTACGATGACTCTTTAAGGAAACCCCCTAGTAGAAACCCTTTCCCTGAGGGTGGCCTCTTACTAGGAAACCATGACACTCACCAAGGTGAAATAGGGAAAAAAGTATAATTTCCAAGAAAATTATTTCAAAATCAAGAAAGGATCCTTTGCAACATGTTCAAGTGCTTCAAATATTAAAATGACACTTAACACAATACCAGACTTTTTCCCTCATGAAGAAATACCTTTTTTTTATTTGTGGGACAAGATGGGTGTGGTGGATGCTGCTGTCATCGATCATATGGTGATGCGTGGTATGATATGGGCCCCTACCCAATCATCTGCCTCTCAGTACTCCATGTATGCAACCTGAAGGCCTCAAGGCATCATATCTTTAGTTATCCCTAGGAATGAGGGATAACAATTAACATCATCTAGAGCTTCATCATGTCTATGTTTTCAGTGAAATTACAATGATATTTCTACTAAATTAATCCTACATTCTCAACTTCTATCAATTGGAATAAACCTTGTTTTTCTAGACCTAGCAACCATGTTTTTGCTATTCATATCAACAATAAAACACCTATTATCATTGAAATTTATGTGTGGGCTATGCTTTATTATATGAATAATCAAAATTAGATTTTTCTCCAAACAAGGAACATAATAGACATCTATGTAGAAATGTAATTTGGATCTATGTAGAAATGTAGTTAGGATCTATGCAGACCTATTTTTTAGGTTATTAAAGTATTGGGTTGGAAGTCTATAGTACTAATTGAAAGGATGGGGAATTTCTTGTATTACAAGTTATAATTGTATTAACATTTAAGACACTTTTCTTTTCTAGATATATTCTATATCCTTGGGTCTTTTTCTTTAGTCTTTTAAGATATTTTTCTAGGGAATATTCTAAATTATCATAGACCGGGTTTTCATTATTCTCCTTGGCTTCATTGTTGTTTGTAAGGGTTTGTAGACTTGATTTTAGTTACAAAATATATAACTAAATCTAATAATAGACAATGTTGCAATTGCCATTGAAAAATAATAGATACATGTTGCAATTACCTTGGTAATTCTATTTGTTTGTTAAATACGGTCTTTACCTACTATATGCCATTATTTTTTCTAGTTATTATTTTCTTATGATTATTATTCTAATTCCAGTTTGGGCTCCCATGTTTTATTAAAGAACAAATATCTTGCCATCATTAAGTGTGTGAAGTAGATGTGATAATGTTGATGCCTAAGTTTTTTTTGTCAAACTATGGTTGTTATGAACTGTTGTTTGGGTGTCATTCTTCCTTCTTGTATTTGTTGATAGACATATTGTAATCAATGTGGGGTCCATTAAGAATTCAGATATTCACATTAAGAGCCAAAGTTATGTATATGGTAGTCAAGGAAAGGCTACACATGTGTCAAGCAAACAAACAAAATAGTCGATTGAGAAATTGAAGTGTGCCTTGCTTGGGCGCCACCAATAAATAAAAGGCGGTGTTGCTCATTGTTGGAGATGCACGTGATTCAAGATTGTGTTTGTTTTTTATTCTCGACAACTTAGATGTGGGTTTGTTGGTTGGAAGATGGACCTTTCTCATTAAGAAGAGAATTGGGCCATAATTGCTCTAAAAATTGTATCGTGCTATTTAACCAGAGCATTGTGCCTTCTTTAGATAGAGCGATTTCCCTTTTTGATGGCGTTGTAGCTTCTGAGGTGGAGAGAAATCCATGTTGGGCGCTATTTTCCCTAGAAAGAAAGAAAGAAAGAAAGAAAGTATTTTTAACGTCCACGAGGCTAAAAATAGCCTATGGGACAAAATGTTTTTCCATCTGGCTTTTGTATTCGGCCCTTTTCCTGTGAAGTTTTACAATAATCGCTCCCTATATTTCCACTGTATTTTTAATAGTTGTGTACTCAAGCCACGTTTCAACTATCAGTGTGATAGATATTCAACTTTGTATGAGCATTTTATATAAGCATTCTATTATGCATTTCTTTTTCATTTTTTTAGTGACAAATTATCTCTAATTTTATTTTCCCTCGTGCAATTTGATTTATTGGGTTGGATTTGAGCTTTTGGGTGTGCTTCTACAACAATCACATAAATCCTTCTTTTCTCACATTTGATTGCAACATTTTATTCATCTTTCAGGGAGAAGGAGACAGGGAGAAGGAGACGATGGCCCAAAATACAAATACTATGTAGTACCAGATTCCTCTTTTAAGAGGGGAAATCTATAAGTACTAGAGTGTGAAGATGATAAATTTACTTATCTCACAAGATCTATGGACGCTTGTTTCCATATGCTACATGGAGCTAGTTGATCAAGCTACCTACAACTCTCTCTCTATAGATCAAAACACAGAGTTGAGGGAGAAGAGAAAAATGATGCCAAAGCTCTATTCATTATTCAAACATGAGTTCATTCAATATGTGGTTGATTCCCTCTCATATGGTTGTAAGTAGCTTGGTTGATGCCAAAAATCCTATCAAGAGTAAATGGTGTCTCGAGCTCTAGAGAAATTCAACAACATTTACTTACTTTGGATGGATGATATGAAAAATGGAGAGACATCTAAGCAAAATACTGGTTAAACCCCTTAACATGGTCATAATAAAAATAATTTATTGATTATATCAAATTTATAAACTACTTTTAGGGTTTATGCATGTCCACTTTAATTTATTTTACTTTTCAGATAATTTCGAGTCTAAACGATCAAAAAATGAGTTTTATGACTTTATTATATGTGTTTCCTTAGGACATGGTGGTGTAAAATGATGTGGAGTGGGTGGAATGAATGGTACCCATACTGTGTGAGGTGTATTTCAATAAACATATGAATTTGGTATAGGTGAAAAAACTTTGGGTTATAAAATATGTCCCCTAATGTATGAGGTTAGGAGCACATCATATAGCCAAAATACATTATAGTTTTCTTTCACCAAGCATTGAGAGGACAAAGGAGGGAGATGAGTGCCCTCAGAAGGAGAACTTCCCCAAAAGGAGAAAAAGGAGGACCACCAGTCAACAACAAAGTCACAAGGTGGTGAGTATGTGTGATCTCAATATGGACGAGGTAGGAATATCCATACTCATGATAATGAATACAATGGTGTGCCCAACATAAAGGGGCCAAGAAAGAGGGTAAAACTGAGGTCTCAATATAGTACAACATGAGGCTAGAAAAAAAGTGCTAGAGTAGGATACAATGATATAAATAGTCCCATATAGATAAGCCTGGATTAAAAGGGATAGGTCCAATATTGCTGATTTGGATTGGATCATTTTATTTTTCATCTATCTTGATGCTTTCTGGGTGGAAGAAATTGGAGCAATTGACTTACCAGGCCATTTGAGTGACATGTCCCAGTTTGGAAAATTAGTGTTTGGAACTTTATGGGGCCATTTTGAGGCATTAAATGACATTTATTGGGGTTTTGATGTTCTGAACTTATAGACACACCCCTGACGATGTTCTACACTATGAGACCTTTCCAATAGTGCATCAAACGCCTCAATCAAATCTCGTATGCAAAAGTTATACCTCCCAGAAGTTGACCTACCTTGTTGACCACCATGGTACAAGTGGATGCTAGGTCCACCTCCATTACTCACATGTATGGGGCTAGCCACTTGTGTACTTTCAAGAATATTCTAGAAGGTCCAAACCCAATCACTAATTGAGGGTTGAGGAAGTCAAAACCCTAACCCTAGACGACTATCAGGTTATGTTAAATATCAGGCTGCTAGGAGGAGAAAGGGTTCCATTCTTTAGCATTGTATTTGTTCCATAATTGCGTAGAGAACCTAGGAGTGGTATTTTTGAGAACATAATAGAGGAGGAGAGATTATGTATTATCCATACAGGCCACAATGTCAAAGGAAACTCCACAAAGAGTACCTCTTTCTTTGTACTTGCATTTGAAGAAAAGAGAGCAGAGTGGCCTCACCTTCTAGCTTGGTTTTCTCTTGTATTGGGTTTCCCAGGTTATATCTTGTGTTTATTTATGGATGGTGTGTGAGTATTTATTTATGTTCTCTATTTTTTACATTTCAACTATTTCATACATTTTAAGCAAAAACCAATAATTAAAGAATATGATATCTAAAGGAAATTAACCTTCATAGTAAATATTTCAGTATTTTATTAGACCTTTTGTGATGAACTGTCTAGTGGAATATCCAGGACATTTTACAGATCATATTGGTATCAAAGAGAGTTTTCTTGGGGTATTTTTTAAAAGCTGCAGGGATCCAAGAATTAGAAAGTCATAGAACCCTAGCCATGGTCGACGAGTCTATTCATAAAAACTCTCGAGATCCAACAAATGAGAGATTTGTGAGGTTGGAAGAGAAATTCACTGAAATATGTTGCAATATGTCCCTCCTCATGGCGGCTCTAGAAAGAATCTTGGACCATTAAGAGAATTTGGAGGCTCAAACTCAGAGATTGGATTAGACGATAAATTGGGGGATAACAAAGACCTAGAAAAGGGGTCACGGAAAGAACCTAAGAAACATAAACCAAGTTCCAGTACCATAAACCCATAAAAATTTCATAGTCTTCATTCAAGATGGAAGAAAAAGTGGACATAAATCCATACCAAGGTGATATCAATGCATTAAACCCGAATCATTGGTTTCAACAACTAGAATTTTATTTCAATGTTCACCATATAGATGAAGAACAAAATATATCTTTTGTCAAATGGAAGTTAGAGGGCCATGCTTTAACCTGGTGGGAAATCCATACAAAAACACTTAGGTTGGAGGGTGATCCCCTAGTAACTAAGTGGGAGGACTTCAAAACCCTCATCAAGTCCTAATTCTACCCTATAGGGTATGTAGAGGACCAATGGATTTGGTGGCACTACTTCAGGCATAAGCAAGGCTAGAGTATACAAGAGTACACTATTGAGTTCAGAAATATGGCCATCATGTTGGGTATTTCTCCCAAGAGCCTAGATCTACTCCTCAAGTATCTAGGGGGTCTACATAGACATATAGGAAAGAAAGTGATTTTTTTCAAGCTAAGGATAATGGATGAGGCACGTGCACATGCACAATATCTGGAAAACATAGGCCACAAGAAAGGGTAGCCAAGTGGTTCCAAACAAAAAGAGCACCAAAAAGATTCCAAGGAGGGGAAGAAGAAGTGGAAAGGGGGAAAGGATAAAAAATACGAAAAACACTATAGATCATGCAAGGATCATAATAACCATTGTAACCATTGCAATATTGATGAGAACATTAAGGAAAAATACTGGAAACTACATCCAGAGTTGAACCCGAAGAACCACAAGAAGGATGTAAAGAAAAAGAATCTTCTAGCCACAGATTCGAGCAATCAATTTGAAAGAAGCTCCGATGTGGATGAGAATATTGTCTGAACATTAGTGCAGAAGGAGGTGAATCTAAGTAGCCTTCATCACTGGGAAGAGAAGGAGATGACCAAACTCTTCCACATCAAGATCCAGGTCAAGAAAACCAATATAAATGCCTTATTCGACTCTAGTTCATAGGATAATCTCATAGAAATAGATTTGGTCAACAAGATTGGATTCAAGGTTCACAATTATCTTATCCCATATCCATTTCGATGGGTAAACAATGATGCATAGATCAAGGTAACAAAATAGTGCAAGATTAAATTTGTTGTAAGTGTTGATTTTATTGATGAAGTGGACTTGGACGTAGTACTCCTTGATGTATGTGGAGTAGTAATTGGCAGCCCCTACATGTATATGAGGGATGAAATATTCATGCGAAGAGCCAACCAATATCGACTAATCAAGGATGGGAATTCCTACATCATCAACGCACATAAAGGAAAGTCAAAGATCTCACTAGTAAGTGACGACCAAGCCAAGAAGTTGATTAGTTCCAATAAGAAATATGTTTTACTTTTCGTAAGAGAAAATTAGTTTGATGATGAGTCGATGAGTCAATAAGAGTAAAGGCATCCCTGGAGGGGTGTACTAAAGTGTAGAATTATCAGTTGGAGGATTTGATACATGCATACAAAGGAGTGTTCCAGGAGCCTAAAGGGATACAACCCAAGAGGTAAGTGGAGCATGAAATACAGTTATTTCCAAACTCCCTATTGTCGAACATTGGGCTATATAAACATTCAATTCTAGAAGCAAATGATGTGAAGAGGTTGTTTCATCAGCTACTGGAGTAGGGTGTGATTCAACCAAGCACCTCACCTTGTGGGTCACCTATCATAATTGTACCAAAAAAGGATGGGACTTAGATAATGTGTGTCAACTACATATCATTGAACAAGATTACCCTCATAAATTGGTACCCTCTACACATGATCGATGATCTGTTAGACCAGTTGCAAGACGCAAAATATTTCACAAAGTTGGATCTCAAATTGGGATACCACTAGGTACACGTCAATGAATAAGAAACCTGGAAGAATACCTTCAAGACAAGGCGAGGTTTGTATAAATGGTTGGTCATTCCATTTTGTTTATGTAATGCACCAACTACATTTATGAGACTGATGAATAATGTATCACTCCCATATCTAGTTTTTTTCGTTATAGTCTATTTGGATGATATATCGGTTTATAGTGCTACCTGGGAGGAGCACATCTCACATCTCATGCAAGTGTTAAATACTTTGAAGAAGCACCAACTACTGGCTATCCTCAAGAAATGTGATTTTTCTCAACAATCTTTGGTGTATTTTGGGTATGTGATTGGTGGAGGGGAGCTCAAGATAGATCCTGCAAATATGGATGCCATCATGAAATGGTCATTTCCTACAAATGTCAATGAAGTTAGGATCTTTTTTGGGGTGGCACAATACTTGCATAAGTTCATAGCTTCATTTTCAGTGGTAGCTACACCACTCCACACCATAACAACAAGTGGCAAGAGTTTCCAATGGGGGAAGAATTAGTAGAAGGATTTCAATGAGTTGAAAATAAAGATCATTCAAGCACCGATTCTCGCATTACCAAACTTGCAAAAGCCTTTTGAAGTGGAGACATATGCAAGTGGGTATGTTAGAACATTTTGATGCAAGGAGGAAGACCTGTATGCTATCATTATGAAATATTTCATGGGGCAATTCTCTACTACCCTACCTATGGCAAGGAACTCTATGTCGTGGTTCAAGCTGTCAAGAAGTAGAAGCACTATCTGATGGGAAATAAGACCATCATCCACATAGATCACCAACCACTACAATATTTGTTGGCCTAGAGTAAGCTACAACAAACCAAACATTACAAGTGGATGAGGTTTTTACAACAATTTCATCTAGTCATCAAGTATAAGAAGGGAAACATAAATAGGTTGGCAAACATGCTTTCAAGGCCATCCACATCCAAGGTTACAGCTTTGGGAACTTTGATGTACATGGATCCTTTTACCCATTATGCATACATAGAGGCATACATAAAAGATGATGACTTCAAGGATGAGTTTCAACAACTACAAGGCCAAATTCATATAGAAGAAGATGATGAAGGTTGACTATCATTTCCATAATGGGTTACTCTACAAGCTCAACAAGCTCGGTGTCCTTAAAGGTGAAAAACTATAGCCTATCAGAGAGGCTCACACCTCCAAGGTTGCAAGACATTTTGGTGTTGGGAAGATAATTTCCAACTTATAGAGGTATGTGTACTGGCCCAGAATGCAAGAAGATTTAGCATAATATATTAGAGGATGTATACTTTTTTGTACTAGCAAGCCCAGTAAAATGAAGCAAGGTCTATACCATCCCATACCTATACCCATTCGACCATGGGAAATAATTTCCATGGATTTTGTGGGAGGTTTATTAACAACCAAGAAGGGACATGCCTATATAATTGTGGTAGTTGATAGGTTCAACAAGACGTGCATTCTGTTGAAACGGTGCCAACAACTTACCAAAAATTAGGGGATTCATTCATCCTAAAATAGGATATTGTTGAATTGTATAATAACAAATTAACCCAAAATATGGTGCATCAATTAATGAATCAATTTCATGTAATTGTGGAGGAATGATTATAAATATGTATCCCTTAGAGGTGAATATTGAGTCAAGGCTGCAAGCCTACTTCTGAGTTGTATTGTAAATATCCGTGGTTGAATAATAAGAATATTGTTTTCCATTGTCTTGTGGATGTATCCCTGTAAATGGTTTTACCACGTAAATATGTGTCTTCTATGTCATTTTTATTATGCCACTATAAGGAGAACACCTTCTAGCTGAGGTTTTTAGCGTTACAATATTTGGAAATTTTTTCAAAAAAACCTTTGCTACAATCTCCTCTATTTTTTTTAAGTAAAAAAGGTTGGTTCCTGCTATATTATGTGGAAAAAAGAAATAGAGTTGCATTGAGGTTTCCATTTGTGCTTCCGTTTTACTGGAAACCAACACATCTGGGAGCCCATGTGTTCCTTCTAAAAAAAGGTTGTTTCACCATCTGCCCATAGGAAACCAGGTTAGATGGAAATCCATAGTCTTAATGATGTTTATGTTGCTACAGTGAGCCCCTAGAATCCTGTGCATGGCTTTGGGCGATAAGAACTAAAACAAAACAGAAGCCTAAGCATGGTTGTGAGCACTAAGAGTAAACAAAACTAAATCCTAACCAAGTTGATTACCCGGTGGCCCTGTCGGCCTCGTTCTCTTGTTCCGCTCCTCTGGCCTACATCACGAATGAACGTGCACAAGTTGGGCACTTTTGCTTTGCTGGGGCGTTGGAATACGCATAGAAAAACATGTCCAAACATTGTCTCATGAGGAGGACCCAATGGACATGGTCCGCCATCTGTCCCCTCAAATTGAACACAAGATCCAAGTGTTCTGGGTGGAGGAAAGGTGGCGGGGCACACCACTGTTCATGCATGGGCGTAGTGGGAGGTGGCGCTGGGATTTCACCTCCCATTCCTGAAATGATCTCCATCCTATTTTCCACTGCCGCGCTTGGGGCTGCATCCCCTGGTTCTTCATCTCCTACTCCTTCATCCTCATCGACTGTGTCCAGGGGGTGCTCAACAACGGCTATGACCTCCAGAGAGACCATTTCCTCATTAATTTCTTCCTCTATGTAACATGTGGGGAACTTGTCGCAATACTTCGTGGCTATGCTGCTCCTTGTTTGATTCTTGGGGGAAACCGAAGTGTTTTCTTCCCGAAAATGTCTTGTGGGCAGACAATTATCCGGTTAAGTGAGTAGGATATGTTCTGGAAGGGTCTGAATATTCTCCTCTGGAGAAATCTCCTCCACATATACCATGGGGGGAAGGCCATCCTCCTTTACTCTTTGACGCAGAATGGTGCGAGCCAACGAGAGAGATTGCTCCATTTGTTGCCTCCGTTGTTGTTGAGCAGCATGGGTATACCAAGTCGAACCATGATGAGGTTTCCCTCTCTCCCTATGCATCTGAGTAAAGGAAAGGATATAAAAAATGCATAGTATGGAATGAATAATGCACCTGAGCGCACAATTGTTGGAAGGATGAAGAGCGAAGATGGACTGAATGTGTTCATGCCGTGGCTCATTCAAAAGCTTAAGGAGCGATGGGACGTTCCTCCCCATTAACTCTATCATCGTACATGCTTGCAGGGACGATCCTTTCCTGTGAGGGAGAGGTCTCTTGTCTAGAGGACTGTAGTTATGGCCAACTCCCATCGTTAATGCTGAAGGGATGGGGAACGAACTACCTCATTTAAGGTGAGGCTCTGCGCTCTTCCAGGTGGTTGGGATTCACATCATGTCACCCCATCTGGGGCGCTACAACCTCCTCTATTGGTTGTGGAGGTCTTAGCATATGTTCCATATAACTAAAAAAATTTGGGCAGGAAGAGGTTGTAACAGAGGTTTTTTTTCCAGTGTTGTCAAAATGCACCGATGCGTTATTGACAAACATGCACCGACACATTACTATAATAAAATGCATTGGTACATTAATATAATAAAAACGCCCTAGATCTTAATATAATAAAAAAAATCCCTGGTGCGTTTAAACTATTTCACACTAGTTCCGCCTTTTTCATCATATGCGGAGCACCAATGCTCTTATAATTTCTATGCATCGGTTCTGCTTTGTTTTCGTATGAAGCATTAGTGCATTTTAGGATTTGTCCACCCTGTGCGTTTAAGTTATAGTTAGCCCTGGTGCGATCAATTTATCTTGAGACCCGGTGCATTTAATATAGCATGTGCCCTGGTGCTTGGGTAGTTAGTACGTACCCACATATGTTTTACCATGCACACCGAAGGGTAGTGAAATTTTGAATATTCGAGGTGAGATGTTGACACCATTATTTTTAGTATGCATTAGTTTGTATATTACAGTAAAGGTACCGGTAAATAAATAATATTATTTAGAATCCCGATGCATATAATAAACGTAACACACCGATACATAAATTAATTTTAGTGCCCCGATGTATATTTCAAACATGAGCACCGTACAATTTTGAAACAATAAATATTATTGTACGTTATATTGTTTACGAGAGAGTGTGTTTTCTCAATAGTATGTACCAATGCGTTATTATAATTAATATGCATCGGTGCGTATGACTCCTCAAAATGCACTAATGTATATATGATGGCACATACTATTTAGTGAGTTCAAAAGAATACAATGCATTGATATGTATATATTTTAATACATTGTTTTTTACAAATTTTCAATTAATCATTTCAAAATCAAATATTTTTTATAATAATATTGTTTTATATTTTTGTTATTGCATTTTGATATAATGATTGCATTAATGCGTTATCCAACAAATTAAACCTCTGTTATTTGTAACAATGTAAATCATCCACATATTAATTATTCATGAATACAACACTTTACAACATTCGAGAATGCATTGAAATAATGAACTCATTTTATTATATATGAATAACAGACTCATTGTCATACAAAAATGGACAACGTAAAGGTCCAATACAATAATTGAATTGCAACCAATTTGTAATTGTTACACTTATTGGCAACATGTCTTCATGCAATTGGAACAATATGTTGAGTACATAAAACAAAATCCCTGATTTTCAGAGACAAATATTCCAAAACATACAACTTGCAGCAACATTCAATCATATTGATCATCATTCATCAATTGAACTATAGACATCGCTCGAGCCGCGTGCATGTGCCACTTCTTCATCATTTGTGGGTGATATTGTACTTTGGTTTTTTAACATAATGTTTTCTTCATCGACTTATTTTTTAATGTTCCGCCCCTTTATCTTCCATCTAAAAACATTGAAATAAATTGAATAAATTGTAATATATATATATATATATACATGATTGCGTAAATAAAAAAACATACCTTAGCACCAAGTCTTTCATAAACAATACACATTCTTTTGAAACCATGCTTCATGAATTCTCTCAAAATCTCCTCTGTTGGTTGCATTCCATACTTTGTTTCCTGCATGTTTAATACGACATGACAAGGCACATTCGATATAATCAATATAATTTTTTCTTGTTTTTTCATTAATTATAAAATAAGGGAAGTTAAACAACATAGCTACTTACAAATTCTTCAATTAAACTTACATTCTTCAACATATACTCACAACCCATACTTAACCCAATGTTTATCAATTCATGGGTTGGA
>ML867746.1:9950-20599 GCA_009831015.1 Picea engelmannii
AAGAAAATCATGTCAGATATTTATTCATTATAGGTACATAGTTATGATTATTTCATGTTAGGGTTGTTGACTAATCCCAAACTAGTCATGTGAGACTAAAGAAAAGGTTGATGAAAATGCTAGTCTTTTGTTGTGAAAGTTAAGAAAGGTTTGCAGGTATGTAATCATATACACCATGTCTATTACAGAGTTATAAATCATATTTTGATGATAAAATTGATGAGGTCTTTTGGTTAAGGTACATGCTGGGTACATGGTTGAGACAAGTAGTTGATGAGTTGGCACATACATGAGGTGTATAGTTGATGATGTTGGTACATTTTGATGAGTAATAGTTGATAAGAAGTTGACACATGATTGGTACATACTTGGTACATGGTTGGATGCACTTGTTTATGGTACAGGTTGATTATAGTTTGTTTGGTACAGGTTGGTGCATGGTTGATGCACTTGTTTACAGTACAGGTTGATTACAGGTTGAGGTACAGGTTGATGCATGGTTGATGCATGGTTCAAGGTTATTGGTACAGGTTTACAATGGTATATATCACAGTGATAGTGTGACAATGGTTCCATCATTCTACTTCTACTTCATGGCAGTTGGACGGGACAAGAACAAGTGGTTGTAGCCACCTTTCGGTTGTAGCCTGAGAACATAGGGGGTTGTAGCCAGAGAATAGGGGAGTTGAGGCTTCCCTCAAGTTGTAACCTGAGAAGCAAGGTGGTTGGAGCCTCCTTCCAGTTGTAGCTGGAAAACAAAGGAAGTTGGTGCTTCCAATGAATGTAATTCTTGAAGACATATAAGAAAAAACATTTTGTGGTTTTCTCCCGCTTTGGGTTTCCACATAAAACACTGGTGTACTATGTATGTGTATGATTGTTCATTTGTTCATTGCTTATTTACTCTACAGTTATTGGATGATAATGCTACATTGATATAACACTTGGATTATATGGTTAAAAAGGATTAAATTGCTCGATTACTAATTCACCCCCCCTCTCAGTAATCCAACACAAATCAAGGCCATCAATCAATGGCTCGACTATGGTGAAAGGCTACATTTATCCTCACATGAATTTGAACCTGTCGAAGTTCTTCCATGGGACCATTGTGGGTGGGATAATGGCATGGATGGAGGGATATTTTGGGTGGAGACGTAGCTACATTGGCCATTTCATTGGCTAGAGGGATTCAAGTTCCTTGTTCGGGATAAATTGTTTGGTCTCCTTCCTTTTTTGGAGCATTGGTAAATTGGTCCCTCTTACTATTAGTTATTCTTCCAATTTCAGTGCGATTGGTGCAGCAAAGTTCAAGGGTCTTCTACTAGGTTATTGCCTCTATATGGGGTTATTTAGGTTTTACGTCCCTTGATAGAGCTACTCAGAGTCCACTCATTCAGAGCCTTTTGAATTTGATGATTGGCTATGGTCCCGGTTGGATAAATTCCACTTGGTTTCTTAATAAAGTATATTCTCTCTCCCAATGAAAGACTGCCTTCTTTCATTATTTAGGGGAAAGGGTTCATTTTCTTTGATTATCATCTCCATCGCTTGTGGATATTGTGGCTCTTTTTTTCATATTTTTTCCAGCCTATACATTTATTTTAAGTTTCCGTTGTAGAGGGACAAGTCTTAGCTATAGGTGTTGTAAACTTTAGTTTGACATTGCACAATTTTAGTTTTAGAATGGACTATAGATAATTACAAGAGATTTAGAGGGCATTGAAGAGTCATTGGGAATCCTTTCAGGGAAACAAATGTGCTATTGTAGTATCTACAGGAAGAATCCAGGAGCAAGTTAATAGGATAACCTCTCAAATTGCTTCAGTGATGGGAACCTTGGTTGGATTTAGACATCAAATTTGATTTGGAAGCATATTGTACTATAATCTACACAATTGTTATACATTTCTCCAAAAAGGATTAGTTAAAGGCATCCAATCAAGTGCATTCCATCAACTCTCATTGCGAGACTCTAAAGGAAGATGAAACTATTCATCAACTCCCAGGAAAAATAAAATAAAAAATTGTCAAAGTGGATAGATACTCAACCACACTTCCATAAAAACTCAAGGCGAGGCAACCAATCAACACACTTTTTGTTAATTTTTTATAGTTTTGAAAGTAACTTGTTATTTAGGTCAACACTGTAGAGTTTATACTTGAAAGTTCTTTTGGAAGTAGTTGTATTTGGCCTTTTATAATTGTAGATATAGAAAAACAATAACTCTTTTTTGAAATGTCTTCCATAAAAACTCAAGGCGAGGCAACCAATCAACACACTTTTTGTTAATTTTTTATAGTTTTGAAAGTAACTTGTTATTTAGGTCAACACGGTAAAGTTTATACCTGAAAGTTCTTTTGGAAGTAGTTGTATTTGGCCTTTTATAATTGTAGATATAGAAAAACAATAACTCTTTTTTGAAATGTTGTTTTAGACTAATAAAAATAGACTCTCTTGTACTATCTCCATGAGCCTCACTACAACATTTTGCTTAATATAAATATACTCTAGTTATAGTTAAAAAAAAACGTGATGAAACTTCATGAAAGGTGTTAAACTTTTAGGTGCACAAAAAATATGAAGATATGACTAGAAATATACTTATATAAAATATATGCATTTACTACTATGAAATTATATGATACAATGGGTTTAAGGTAGTTGTGTTACTTCTACACTTTAACCACCTTATTTATTATTATTTAGTTAGCATATCATTGTCTTTTTATTATTCACTTCTATTAACGTGATATTTAGCTTATATTGTTGGAGTTTTATATTCCAATACTTGAACAAAGTGTTATACTCTATTACTCCAATATATCATCTTAATGCTCCGATATAAAGTAGCAACGTAAATATAAAATGAAAAATGATTTTTAAGTAACTTCATTCCTTCACAATTTAAAATCATGTGAGCATTCCATCACGTTGTCTCATCAATCAATCTCATAAGGATTATATTCATGAATTCTCAATTTCATAAGCATAATATTAAAGAATTTCAAGACTCTTCAAATTTTCAAAATCTCAAATTAAAGCGATTTTGGATGATTTTGGATGTGTGTAAGTTAAAAATTGTTTTTCATGATGTATTAGTGGGAATGCAAACATCGAAAAACAACAAATTGTTAATTTGGAGGGATTATCAAGGTACTTTTCCAATGAATTTGAATATGGTGTAAAAAGATGAAATGTAGGAAATTGAATTTTTTTTCCTAATGTATATTTTTTATTTATAGAAATTGTGAATAACTATGTGAAATTTGAGTTTTTCTAATAGTGGTATGTTATTTTTCAAAAAAATTATAAGGCATATGTCTTCTTTGAAATTTCTTTGAAAACAAATGTATAATTGTAGAGAACCCATTTTCCTAGTGCGGTGTTTTTTTTCAAAATTTATAATATTACTTATATATATATATATTAAATTATGAAAGTCAATATATCCTTGAAATTACAATGCCTTCCATTAGTGTAGACTATGAGGGTCTTAACATTATCAAAAAAAAAATATTTCCTTATTTCTTTTTAGATTGTATATATAATTTGTTTTCTAGTGTGGCATATAACTTCTTTTAAAAATGGTTAAGTTGATTAAAAATTACAACAAAAATAAAAGAGGTATGTATTTTAGGATTATGATATATGCCAAGACAAAAATAGATTGATAATAGTAAACACTATTGTTTCTTTTTAAATTATATATTTGGAATCTACATAGTCAATTCTATCTGTGTCTGTAGTTTCATTGACAATGGATTTTTGTAGCCTATAAAAAATTAACTTCAAAAATAGAGATATAGAGAGGTATTCATAAAAATGAAGTTTTTTATGTATTTGTAGAGCAAATCACTAGGTTTGTCATCTCAAACATAAATCTGAGGCAACCAACTCAACATAGACGTATGTTGGAGTTGTCATTCCCACCATAAAAAAAAATTGAAATGGAACTAACACGCACACTCTCCTAAGAACGCACATACATTATAGAAACATACACACATTCTTGGAGCATGTGCATGCTCTTATGATTTTTTTCTATTTTTTTCCTTATCTCTCTTTCTCCCTCCCCCTTCTCACCCTCTCTCCCCTACCCATCTATCATTCACCTTATCTCACCTCCTCCCCATTTGTCCCTCTCACCCCACCCCCTCATGCCCACCTCTATTCCATCTAAGCAAAACTCGTGCATGTGGATTAATCAATTTTTAGTATTGTTTCCCACCTAGTCTATACAAACAATGGTATCAATCATTGTATTCATATCTATTATTTAATAAAACACATTAATTTGTACAAACCATAATAAAAACAAAAAAATCAATCATTGTATTCATATCTATCATTCAATAAATTATATTAACTTGTACCTCCTTCACCTTTGCCTCTCTTACACTAGACCCTCATACCCACCTTTCCTATATCACATATCTCCCCTTCTTCTTTCCTCCTTGCCTTTTCCACCCATATCCATACCCCTCCACTCTCCACTCACCTACTCTCAAAATTCCTTCATCCCCTCCCTCTACCCCTCTCTCCCTCCCTCCCTATATAAGTCCCCCCCCCCTCTCTCTTGCATCTACCCCTCTCTTCCCTTTACTTTGTATCCCCCTCCCTTTCCTACTCATTGTATTCCCCCTCCCTCTCCCTTTATCTCTTTAAATTTCTCTACTTCCCTTCCCTCCCTCTCTCTCTCTCTAACACACTTATCTATCTCCCTCTCTCTACCTCACACAAAAAAAACACACACTCTCTCCATTTCTACCCTTCTCTCCCTCTTTGATCTCTATCCCCTACATCTACCCCTCTCTCCCACCACTCCCTATCCACTTATTTCACTCTTGTTCACTCTCTCCACTTATCTCCCACTCCCTCTCTATCTACCCCCTCTTCCACTCTCTCCCTCTCTCCCTCCTCCTTCCACTATCTCTCTCCCTGCCACCCTCCCTCCCACTATCTCTCTCCCCCCTCCCTCCCACTATCTCTCGTATGAATCTCTTCCCCCCTCCCTCTACCCTCTCTCTATCCCTCTCTCCCACTATCTCTCGTATGCCTCTCTTCCCCTCTCCCTCTACCCTCTCTCCCTCCCTCCCTTTATACCCCCCCATCTCTCTCTCTCCTTATGGTTAGTATCACTCTCACTCTCTCTCTACCCCTATTTCTATTTTCCCTTGTTTCTACCTCCCTCTCTCTCTCTCTCCATCTCACTCTTGACCTCTCTTTTTCTATTGTTGGTTCTGTGTGTGTGTGTGTGTGTGTGTGTGTGTGTGTGTATCTTCCCTCTCTCTCCCCCACTCTCCCCCCTTTCTCTATTTACCTCTATATACCTCCCTTCCACCTCTCTCTCCCCCATTTTCCTCTCTGTCTCTCTCTCTGTACCCCCCCCCTCTCTATCTCCCTCTCACAATCTCACACACACTCTTTGTCTTCCTCTCTCACTCATTTTGGGGAAAATCCCCTACAGTAGTGGGCTATACTGCAGCGTACCAATGACCGTACAGAAAAAATTTCCAAAAGAACATGAAACAAATATATAATAATTGATTTCAAAGAAATAACTAACTATTGCACAAAAGAAGAAAAAGGTTGACTCACCAGAGTCCCACTGTTGATGTCGTAGTTTCTTCACCCCTTTCCAACAAATCCTCTACAACTTGCAAGAAACTTAAAGATGCAAGACTATACAGAGAGGTAGTTATACTAATAACTACCTATTAGTCTAATGAAATGTAACAATAAAAAATCAACAACTAGTATTCTATGAAATATATGCAAAAAGATTGTAAAAAAAATGTTTCAAATACAACATATTTCGAAGGAAAGAATTTCTATATTAATTCAACAATTAAGGTGGTTATAGCTTTATACCTGACTTGTGTGGCATTGCCCCGTCAAGAGAGATCTCAGGTTCCTCCACCCCTGCTTCTGCTATACACAATGGCCCTGACTCTTGATTCACCACAAGTGCTCATCTTTCTTAATCTTCAGTGGTAGCTAAACCACTGACTTCTTTTTACCTCTTATAGCTACACAACTATGGGAGAAGACTAAACTTCTCTAAAAATAACATTTTTTCTATACTAAAATTTCTCATCCATAAGATCCAAAGGTTGTACCCTTTCATATCAGTGCCAAACTTGATGAAAATACATTTCACTGCCTTGTTATCCAACTTCGACCTGACACTTCTCCTTAGAGACATGAGAATAGTCCTAACATCCAAAAACACAAAGATGAAAAAGTGAGGGATTTTTTCTCATATAAACCTCTATAGGGATTTTTTCCACAAGCGTTGATGTGGGAGAGATATTGATTAGGTGGCATGTAGTAGCAATTGTTTTTGCTGAGAACTTCTACACCAAGTCGACTCCACTAAGAATATTCTAATCCATTTATATTTTGAAATGGATTTAGGTCTCAAAAGCGAGGATTCCTGTATTTGGAGGATGAGCAGGCAAGATCCGTTCGAGAGGAACCAAAGTCTATCATGACCGTTGGGTCTGGAGAAGAAGGTTGAGTGTAGCCCCTAGAATTCAATAAGGTTCCATATGACCCAGGGCCTAGGAAATCTGAGCTAGTCTGAAAGGAGCTAGCTTATTCGGCCTCGGGACTTAGAGACTTATAAATTCACAGTCCTTGAAAGTAGTCGAAGGCTGAAGTCACGAATTGATGAGGACCATCAATCTGGGGATTCAGTAAGGATGGCTCTCAACCGTTAGATCGGACATAGGAGGGGAGGCATTAAGCACTTTAGCGAAGTCTTACTTCGAGAGATTTGGAAAGGTCTAGCACCGAAACTCCCGAATGTCGGAGTCACGGAGTAAATATGGACTGTTGAACTGGAGGAACACATGTCCATAGATCCACGGTTATCCAGGAATCCGGGTATTCGGTGACTTAGAAATGAGCTAGGTTTTCTTGGAGGTCGATAAGCTGGAGTAAATCTTGGTCGTAGGCTCTAGGTACAGGTGCTGACAGATCCGACATGGTCCGGAGGGGAATCCGGGAGACACGCTCACCGAACTCTCAAATGTCGAACTGATCCCTTGGTCTGGATACTTCATACCTGGAGGAATTTGGCTGAGGGTTTTCAAGGTATTAGAACCACCGAAGTCGTGAACGTCAAAATAGATCTCGATCGTTGATAGGAAGAGGATGCATGGCACTAGATCTAAGAATCTAGAGACTTAGCGTTTCGGGGGATTTGCATCGAGAGGATTCGGTAAGCTCCAAAGCCGGAGCTGCGAAGTAATGAGAACCCTAGATCTATGGATCTACGTCGAGTGTTACAGATCGTTAGATTGAAGGACTGAGTAGTTATCAGTCTATGATGACGTGGCTTGATGACATCATTCGATGTAATGTGGACCTACATTATGCGTTCCACGTGTCACCCAGGTTTGGACGATTCACATACCCTTTGTGCCTGTTAGAGCATGACACATGTCATCCCCTTTTGAGGCCATGTGTCACCCCTAACCCTCATCGCGTGTCAACCTCTGGTATGTGTCGCTTGGCTAAAGAGATTGGTGATGTAACCAAGACTCTAAGAGTCCAAGACTTCGAGACTCCAAAGGATTTTGGGTGTAGCATCGCGGAGAGAATAAAAGGCTCAGAATGTTGAACGCCAAACATTTCCCTTAGGCGTAAGCGTTAACATGGAGGAAGATCCACCATCATATTAATGGTGGTTGGACCTTCACCATATATTTAGGAGCGCTAGGAGCTCCATGATTTCGAGGAACTCAGGATGACATGTATGAGAAGGACCACGTGGCCCTTGACCAATAAATGCCTGAAGAAATTGGTAAGGACATATATTTCAGTCTAGAGCTCATTTTTGAACATGGAGACAGTGGTTCAAGAGCTATGGATGAGCAGAACATGACAGAGACCCCGGAAGGAGGGTTCTATTAATTAAGGAAAAACAAAATTGTGATGCCCCACCTCTTAAAAGAATATTTAGGGGTCGGGTGTGTTACAAATTGGTATCAGAGCATGGAAAAAACACTTGGCCTGCTTGGGCTCATGCACGAGTCCTACAAAAAAGAGATTATTATATGCATTGACTCCTTGAGGAGAAGGATTGCAGATTGAACCTGAGATTTGGGAATTCTTAGTGAATTTCAATAGAAGAATTTCTTTATCCCTTTGTCAAAGTGATAACTACTCTTACCGAAGTAGGGATATGTTGATCAATATTAATGGTAAGACTTGAATATGAATAATTGAGAGTGGCAGGGTTATGCCAAGGGAATCTTAAGCCCAAAGGATGGATAACCTGGCATTTGCAATGCTACCTCTAAGCATGGGCAGTTGGAGCCTCGGGAACTGATGATGGTTGATTATATAATGGTTGACACCTGTAGCGGGGATGACCCATTTAAGAAAGATAAAGAGGATTCCTTTGGGACTGTTTCCAATTCCCATAAAGAGGAAAAGTGAGATGGGTATGTGAGCCAGATCATGAGATCATTGTTGTGCAAAATGTGTAGTGGCATAAGTACTTGTCTAGACATGAAAATTCCATATGTGAATGTGTTGTAATGCATACGATGAAGGTTGCACAAATGTAAGATGAAAATAGAATCAATGAAACCTATGGATAGTGGCATTGTAAGACCTGTAGCTGGCCTATATGGGTCAATAATGACCTAATGACAGTTGGGGAGTTAACACCCTGAATAAAAATGGTTGCTGGGGTAACCCAGTAAGCAAGTAAAAAGGATCTCCTTGATTGAGAGATCTGCTGATAAAGACCAGTTGGAAGCCAAATTGGTTGTCCTGTTATCTTGGGCATGCTTTTAATTTCCCATATTGTATTTATAAGTTGGGTAATGTTCTATCGAAATTAAGGCAAGAGTGTTTTCTTGCTAGCTCTTATCGTACAGAAGAGAGAAAAGTAACCTTTGTTGGTTATTATCATGAAGAGAGGGAAACATCAGTATGAGTTATGACTGTGAGATTAGTCATGTAAGTGACCATAATATTTAACTAAATAACACTAATGGTAAAGTAAATTATCAACGTGAATAAAGAGGTGCAAGAGATGCACCTACATATACACAAATATGTGTATACATACTTACGAGAATAATATAACTGCAAGCTCCTAGAGAGAGAGAAACTCAGTGATGAGTATCCCCATGAGATTTATCGTAAGAATGTTTGGATGATCCTTGGGAGAAGGATATAGAAGTTTGACATGTCCATGTGTGTGGATGACATGGAAAAAGGTGCAAACAATGAGTTTGCATGATGAACGCTTGGACTGTGTGTGTTTATGCTTGAGTGCATGGGTCTAATGCACCGCAAAGCTTCTTGATATGAAGTCTGATATTAATACCAACTATGTGTGAGTGATACTAAATGTTCAAGTAATGCACAAGTATCGTGTAAGAATATATGTAAATTAAAGGCACAATATGGTTTCCTTGATGAGTGAAATATAAGACAACCAGTGCACTTGCCAAAATTGAATGAATACCATGGTTGCATGGTTGACTCTACGTTGAAGAGTCATAGAAGTTTTGTTTGAGTGACAGCTTGAGGTGCATGTATTCCATTCCCTCAAGAAAGACTAGTATACATAAATGAAAGAGTAAATGAACAAGGATGGTATGTTGTCAGGATAAGAGGCAAATGATTATGTCTTGAGGATCACATGAGAATGATTTTGAACAATCATGATTTTGACACATTAATATTTGATGACAAGGAAATTGTGGTGTTGGGTTGCTTTCTTCAGAGAAGTCCTACCCTTCAAATCATGAAATTTATACCACCACAGCCACATATTGAAACGCCTACTACGTACATGAGATTTTCAGAAAATTTGTTTTCATTGAAAAGAGCTTCAACGTAGGTGAGGATATGCAAGGGCGATATTTAAAAGCGATTAATCACTGGCTTTTGGAATAATCATATATCATCAATGGAGCATTGTCTCAATTGAGAAGAGCTTCAACGCAGGTGACGATATGCCAGGGCGATATCTACGAGCGATTAAATGCTTGATTGCTTTTGGAATAATGGTGTCATCAATGAACTAATACGGAGTGCCCTATACGCTTTTATTATTTTTTCTTTCTGGAAAAGGAAGGGAAAATACCAATACCATTTAACATAACATTAAAGGATATTGTAGCTTTTCTGTGTTAACAAACATTATGAAAGCGTTTATACAAGCCATTTTCATGGTCATGAAGCTAATTTTCAAGTTGAAGTTATGATGATATCATATTCTCCTTGAGTTGTGATGATATCATATCTTAGTATGTCATAATAGCCATGTTAGGAATTGGAGAATGATGTGAATTGCAAAGTATCTTATATAGCACACATCTCAACAAAACTTTGAGTAGATGCGTTAATAGGCTCTTCATCTCTCTCTGATTCCATACCTGAAATTTTATTTTCTCTTAGGCAAGGCATAGGTTTGAGTTTTTGGATTGGCAAATCTGTTGGAAATACTAAAACAACTGAGAGGGGGGGGGGTAAATCAGTTGTTTATAAGCTTAAACAATTTTATGCCTTTTAAACAATTATTAATATTTCTTCATGTGTCATCAACCAACATACAACATATGGACAGTAAGAGTAAAGATCATCAGTCACACATAAAATACACACAGAGACAGAT
>WSFP011436384.1:0-21047 GCA_009831015.1 Picea engelmannii
TCTGCAAAGATTATTGCATATTGGTGTCTATTGTAAGTTGGTGCTTACAAAATTTTATAAATAAAATTTTCATGGTTTTCTCCCATTTTGGTTTCCATGGTAAATATGTGTATTGTGTATTGTATGATTTAACTATTCATCATTGACTACTGGTGAATAAAAAAATTTGATTAAAAATAAAAGTGTGGTAAAAAATATCGTATAATACTGATTAACCCCCCTCTCAGTATTCCAACAATTGGTTTCAGAGCAGGTTCATTCAGGAATAACCTAACCACTGGAAGGTGAATCCTCACAATGGAGGGATATGAAGGGTTATACACAAACAAAGCCCCAAAATTTGATGGATCGGAATATGTCTTTTGAAAAATAATAATGAAATCATTTTTTTATGTCACTTGGATATGATATGTGGGTTTCATTAGTAAACAGTTACAAATATCCAAACTCCCCCCCTACTCATACAACTGAAATCAGGCTCAATAACAATAATTCCAGGTCCAAAAATGTTATTCTTTGCGGATTAACAAAATCAATATACACCAAAGTCACGCACTATGCTTCAGGTAAATAAATGTGGGACAAACTAAAAAATATTTATGAAGGATATGATAATGTTAAGAGAGAAAAGTTACAAAACTATAAAGGACAATTTGAGACTCTCGAGATGAATGAAGAAGAGAATATTGCAGCCTATCTTCTGCGTGTTTATGAGGTTGTCAACTCCATTGTAGGATCAAGAGAATATGTTGAAGACGGTATTATTATACAAAAGGTGCTCAAGTCACTTCCCTAAAGATTTAATCCAAAGATATATGTTATTGAGAAAATGAAGGACCTAGATAAACTGACAATGGATGAGCTACATGGAACCCTAACTGCATATGAAATGAGAATAGAACAGGATAATCCACCAAGAACATCGAGGAAGGAAGAAACCTTTAAAGCATCAAAGAGCATAGAGTGCAAGATAAGTGATTGCTTAGACAACGATCTGGATGAGGAAGAATCAAACTTTGTCTATAATCTCAAAAACAAATACAAAGGTAAGCTCCCTTTAAAAAAATTTAATTGTGGAAAAATAAGACACTTTTCTCATAAATGTCCTTATGAAAATGTGAAGGAAGAATTTAATTTCAAAAAAACCAACAAAATGAAGATTGAAAAGAAGAAGAATCATTACAGACAAAGGAAGAATCTATATATCAATGAAGACAACAACTCATCAAATGATATTGACAGTTAAGCATATGAGATTCTATTTATGGGTTTAGAAACACAAATTACGAATGAAGACACAAACTCGATAGAAGAAAAACATTATGCAAAAGTAAATCTTGAAGTAGAACTCATTACTTCCCTAGAAGAAAATTACATACTTAAGGACAAGAATATAAAGAAAAAGCAAGAACTACATAGATACAAAGAGAAGGAATATGATGATAACGAAACATAGAAGACAATAATTACCTTAAAGGTTAAAGTAGAAGAACTAAAGAATATTGAAGAAGTTATAAAGTCTCAACTGAAAGAAAAAGAATATTTCTTCATCACTCTTGTATCTGAAATAGTCCACCTGAGAGAGAAGTTGGAGAAATCAACAAGAATCTCTACAACTTTAGATAAAATCCTAAATCATCAAAGAGAACCATATAACATGATGGGTCTTGGATACAGTAACATGAAGGAAGCTATGAATAAAGAAGCACCAACATATTCACAACAACCAAGAGAAGAAAGAACCAAGAACTATGTTGACACTCTCATAAATCCAATCAAAGTTGAAGACCACAGAAGGGAAGAACAATATGATCCATAAGAGAAAAATTTTACTCACAAAGACCGAATCTGGAAAACTATCCCATCAAGATGAAATCACTCAACCAGGTATCAAATCTCTTTCTATGGCTATTTTTATTCTTGTAATGGATTTGGTCATAAAGTAATAGACTGTAGAACAAGTATAATAAGATATTACATGAGAAATAACTACCAGGATACTCAGGGATTCTCAAGGAGAAATTACAATTCATTTTCTCCCTTGATTAATTACAACATCATATGTTATAAATTCAATAATTTTGGACATATATCAAAGTACTAAAAAAGTAATCTCAAGCAAGGTTCACTTATAATGAAAAGACGTTGGGAACAAAAGAAAGAAAATTCTTTGTTTGTTCAAGCAACTCTTCGTGCTCAGAAAAATAAGGATAAGTGGGTTATCGACAGTGGATGCTCTAGTCATATGATAGGAGATAGAACAAAGTTCATCACCTTGAAAAAAAATGAGGGAAATGTTATCTTTGGAGACAATGGCGGATCAAAGATAGTTGGAAAAGGCACCCTCAATGTTGACGACAAAAAAGCTAAAATAGAAAAGGTTATGTGTGTTGAATACCTAAAAATAATCTTCTCAGTGTAAGCTAGATGTTTCATCATGTACACAATCTCACATTTAATTCCTGAGAATGTGAGATAAAAAAATTAGACACATGCAAGATGATAGCAAAAGGAACCAAAACCCCAAGTATTGTATATGTTCTTAATGAAATCAATGGAGAAATTTTTTGTATAGGACAAACAGATGAAATTCGGTTGTGGCATAAAATAATGGGCCATATGAACTTTGACAATATGGTAAAAATTAGTACCAAACAAGTAGTAAGAGACATACCAATAATCATAAAACCCTCGAGCATTATGTGTAAGTGGTGTAAGCATGGAAAACAATCAAGGGTGAACTTCAAAACAAAGAAATATGCAACTTCCAAGCCTTTGGAACTTGTACATATATATCTTTTTGGACCATCAAGGAATAAAATCTTGCAGGGAGAAAGGTACTTCATATTACTCATTGATGACTATACAAGAATGACTTGGGTTACTTTCCTCAAAAATAAATATGAAGCATTTGACAAATTCAAGGCATTCAAAGCTCTAATTGAGGTGAGATAGAGATGAAAATCAAATGTTTAAGGTTAGACAATGGAGGTGAATTCACATCCAATGAGTTTGTGGAATTCTTTGAAGCACGTGGAATAAAAAGGAAATATGCAACAACAAGAACTCCTCAACAAAATGGGGTTGTTGAAAGGAAAAACATACATGTACAAGAAATGACTAGAACGATGATAAATGAAGCAGGTCTATCATAATTTTTTTGGAGAGAAGTAGTTTATACAACTCTCTATATTCTAAATAGAGGACGGATCAAAACCAACAGTGACAAGACACACTATGAACTATGGAAAGGGTGACCAACATCTGTAAAACACTTCATAATTTTCAGGATCAAGTGTTATATCAAATGAGATGATGAGGACTTAGGAAAATTTGACTCCAGATTAGATGAAGGAATATTTCTTGGATACTCGTCAAAAAAGCAAAGCCTATAGGTGTTACAATAAAAGGCTGCAGAAGATTGTTGAAAGTATTAATGTCAGAATAGATGAAGAAATCAAGTACACTAAAGAAGAAGAAGATGAACATGAAGAAGAAAAACAACAAAATGAAGAAGAACAGGAGGAAGAAGAACAATAAAATGAAGAATATGGGATAGAATAAGTAGAACACCAAGATACACAAACACCATCAAGGTTTGTACAAAAGAATCACCCAAAAAATTTGATTCTTGGTGACAAAAATCCTAGAAATTAGACAGGGAGGAAAGTGGAAAACAATTTTGAGTAGAAAAATCTATCCCTACTGTCCCAAGTAGAACCTAAATGCTATATATAATCTTATAATAATCAACATTGGGTGATGGAACAAGAGTTAAATCATATTGAGAAAAATGAGACTTGGGAGCTTGTTCCAACACCCAAGTATAAAAATGTGATCGGAACTAAATGGGTATTCAAGAACAAGTTGAATGAAGATGGAAAAGTAGTAAGAAATAAAGAAAGACTGGTCTATAAATGGTATGCTCAATTAGAAGGCATTTATTTTGAAGAAACATTTGCACTTGTTGCAAGTCTAGAATCCATTAGGATGTTCTTGGCATTTGTGAGATTTAATCATTTCAATGTATATCAAATGGATGTTGAGACAACATTCTTGAATTGAGATCTAGAGGAAGAAGTGTACATAGAACAACCTCAAGGGTTTCTATTGTCATAAAATGAAGACTATGTTTTCAAATTGAGTAAAGCACTATATGGTCTAAAGCAAGCTCCAAGAGCATGGTATCAAAGACTTACAAGTACTTGCAGCAACAAGGTTTCAAAAGGGGAACAACAGACAACAATCTCTACATAAAAATAGATCATGCATAAATGTTAATCATTGTAGTGTATTTGGATGATATTATCTTTGGGAGCAATGATGATAAAATGAGCTAAAAGTTTGTAGAAGAAATGCAAAAGGAATTTGAGATGTCCATGCTGGGAGAATTGTCATTCTTTTTGGTACTGTAGATTACGCAAAATTGTAACAACATATTTATCTCTCAGACAAAATACATCAAAGAGATGTTGAATAAGTTTGAGATGGAATATTGTAAACCTATCAGTAAACCCATGGTCATTGAATGTAAGATTAGCAAGGAGGACGAATCTAAAAAAACTGATCAATATTTGTACAGGTCAATGATCGACAACCTCCTTTATGTGACAACTTCAAGGCCAGACATAATGCAAGCAGTAGGGCTAGTTGGAAGATTTCAATATGCACCCAAGGAAACACATGTATATTATATCAAATGAATATTTATATATTTAAAGGGTACTTTGGAATTTGGACTATGGTATCCAAAAGGAGAATACTTTATTCTAAAAACATATATTGATGTAGATTGGGAATGAAACATTGATGACATGAAGTGCACAAGTGGAGGAGCATTCTTCTTGGGAAAATCCTTAGTGTCCTGGCTCAACAAGAAATGGTCTTCAATCTCATTGTCCACAACAAAAGTAGAGTGCATTGTAGCATCATCCTGCTACACATGACTTCTCTGGATGAAACAAACATTGCAAGACATTCAGGTAGAATACAAGCAACCAAGTTATATATTATCTCACAACACTAGGGATATAAGTATTTCAAAGAATCCAGTAATGCAGTCAAACACAAAACATATCCCAGTCAAATATCATTTTCTGAGGGAACAAGTGAATAATAATATTTTCAGGTTGGAATATGTTTCTACCAAGGAACAAATAGTAGACATATTTACAAAACCCCTACCTAGAGGACGTTTGAGTATCTCAGAAAGAAGATGGGAGTCATTCCCATTTCTCAATGAAAGCATCAACTGAAATATGTTGGGAGCTTGAAATAACCAAAATCTCATGGGGAGAGTGCATATGCTTGCGCGATGCAAAGCGAAATGCTGAGTACCGCATTAGGGGGAGCTGTAGAAGACAAGGAAATCATTGTTTACAGAACATAAAATGAAAAAAATAGTAAAAGGGAGAAAAAAATCTTTGCCATTGATTTCAAAGGGGTAGATTACAGAGAAAGGGGGAGATTTGCAGAAAGAGATACTTACAAGAAGTAGAGGAGTACCAAAAGAACTAGGTGTTTCCATCAATGACAAAAGGGGAGTTTGTTGGAAATTTTGTTTTCATTGATGTCATTAATAGTGATATCATGGGCAGGGGTAGACTAACCATGTCAATAATGAAGGAAAGAAGATTGTGATGCAAGGTCCAAGGATCAAACCTGAACCATACAAGACTTTGAGGAAGATAGAGGTAGCTTCATGCTATAAACTAAGCTAGACAGAGCAAGTCGAGAAGGTCCATACATGACTCCGAGGAATACATAGGTAGCTTTGTGCTGCAAATCAAGTCAGAAAAATAAATTTGAGAAGGTTTTTGCACACACACACACACACACACATATCGATGATATCTGTGCTAGGGTACTCGACGACCAGGTTGTAGAGGATCATAGGAAGTTTTGGCTCGCACTGATTAAATTCTGGCAAAGGTTCTGTGAATAGATAAAGTGTGATTTTTTGTTCGTTGATCATTCAAAAATATTAACGATCCAGATGTGAAGATAATGAATCAAAGGAAAAGGAAAATATCCCACGTGCATAAGGGAAATTGACTTCGACGGGTTTATAATGAACAAGTGAAATCTCTTGGCTTGAATGTAAAAAGAAGAGCCATGGAACCATGTAAAATGAGCTAACTTTTAGTGCCAAAATTTCCATTTGTATATTAATAATGGATGATCGAGATTAAATCTTAGATCTAGATATGAATGATTGTGAGTCAGCTCATATGCCACATTATGTCCACGTCAGTGTCACGACACTCAACACCCGTAGAAGGGGCCACATGAAGGACACGCGATACAAAGAAGTTGTAAGTAATAAATGTCCCATCATATTCCATGTGTCAGACTTCATACAATGCCACCTAAATACTAGGACAATGTCACGAAAGTAGGAAAGTGTATCCTAGTGATTGGACCACATGTCATAAGTAGATTTGGCCACGTACATAGGTGACATGAAGTGCGATGATGAAGAAAACTATGAATTAATATTAACCATTTATCTATCAAAGAAATAGACAATTAATATGAACCATTGATCTTTCAGAACCATAACTATCGAAGGAGGAACGTTGAAAGAGTAATTTGCGCTCAGAAATAATGGTATCGAAAAATGGATATTCTTCGATGCCCCTCTTATTGGAATTGTACATCTTCCCCAATATTTTGAACGTCGATTGATAATCTCTCACGATATTGAAAAAAAATATTCTTCGATGTTGTTGCATCAAAGTGTTGGAACAATCTTCATCCATCAGTGGCCACATGTTAGAGTGCCAAGTCAGAAAAGTGTACGATGAAGAGCCGAAAGTTGTGATGACATCAGCATGATGTCAAATACCATAGCGAGGAAAGCAGAAAGGATGAGGCCACATCATCTACCATGTTAGGAAGCCAAGTCAACACAACACACAACATATCGATATCAGAGTGCGAGCCATTAGAGTGTTTGAGTGAAAGGTTTCACAAAATCTATGAATCAACAAAAAATGTTGATCTATCATAGTTATATCTAGAATATATGGACCATCCATCGGAGAGGCTCTAGTCGAAGTAGATTGGTTGACTACAGTGGAAGTACTTGGATAAAGGAGTTGCGAGGAGAAATCTTGACCGTCGGTTGATGTGGAAACAAGATGCGATGACAACCATAGATTTATGTGGGTCCCAACTGATAATTTAATGAAGAAATGAAGAGAAAAGTGTTAACCTTCGGGTAACTTCGAGTGACAACACGAAATTGGACCATTGATTAAGGATGTTACTGAAATATTCCCCTGCAGACATGTGAATTTTCCCTTGGATTATTGACCCCTATACCAAGACATAAATAATGATTTGGACACTACCATTCCTATAAACTCATTTTTATTATCGAAAAAGAGAGAAGAAGGTGAAGTAGGATGTACTATGTTTACGACATTTGTCCTAGTTGTTCCTATCCGCAAGTTTGATCCAATTCCTGGCGAAAATCAATACCTGCAATGAAAAGCAAGAAACAAGTGACTTCCTTCTACTCTAATGGATTAGGAAAAGCAACTTCATGTATGCAAATAAAATTGAACATAGACAAACACATGAAATCACATACTTGAAGGAAATAGGACAAGTATATTAAATGAGAACAAAGAAAACTTACAAACCACGAATGATGTCAGCTGCAAATCCTCCAAGCTCTCCTCGTCCAACCCTTGCAAGAATCCCACGATCATAAGTCTGATATCTCTAAGCTACCTATTTCCCCCTCTTCTCTATGGAAATCCTTCATTATATATGATTTGGATGCTTAACCACCATGGAGAGGATCACTCACTAGATCCATTAAAATGGGATCTCCAATATTTTTAAGGAGAAAATATATCTCAAGGATTTTAGGGAGAAAATATCTCTCAAGGATTTTAAGGAGGAAATATCTCTCAAGATCCACGAAATTAGGATTTTGGTTTGAAAAAATATCTCAACCATCCATGAGATTTTCAACCTCTCCTTGAGATTGGGAAACTAAATGCAAGGTGGATTCTCACACTAAATTAATTTATTTTTTTATGAATATTAATAAATAATTCATGTGCACATAGTATCATAGTATTATGACCTTCATATAATGTATTTCTCCTCCACATTGACTAGGGATTGTGACATATGTTATTTCATGGTGGCAAGGTCTATGCGACACTTAGAAAGGTGCATATGAAACTTTTATGACACTTGCGACACTTAGGTGTAAATAGAAATGACACTTAAGTGTGTGTTGGGCGCAGACCCAGATTTGGGGAAAATCACGACGTGGGAGGTAGACGCACATGCAGGAAAAAAAACACGTGTAAGGCAGATGTTGGGTGCAGGCCAAGTTTGGGGAAACTCATGACATGGTAGGCAGACACACATGCAGGAAAAACAACATGTGTAAGGCAGACATGTATGCAGGAAAATCAACACGTGCAAGATAGAGGCACATGCATAAGAGGAAAGCATGCGAGGCGCACATGCAAGAAGACCTAGCCATGATAGGGTTAGGGTTTTGGTAAGAATATGTAATGGTTGGTAAGACAAAAACATTTATAAGTAGGTACCTAGGAGGTCTAGGTTGGGGTTGGTCATTGTTACTATGTCATTCGAAGATAGAATGACTGTAAATTTGATCTATTTTGTAAGATGTTGAGATGAGGAGAGGGAATAAGGTAGATCTTGAGGGTTAGATCACAGGCTAAGAAGCCTGGTGTGATCTAGTCCACCTCACTGTAGATTTCTACTTGTTTTATGGAGAGTTGTAATGCGAACGACACTATAGTTTTGGAAACACCATAATAAAAGAGCAGAGAAGCCAAATATTTATGGTCGTAGCCCAGGAGGGGTGAAGAACGATAGATAATGTGTTATGCGATTGAATATTGTGTATTTCCTTTACTGTCAATGATTAGATGTTAGACAAATGCGTGAATGACTAGTTAGATCTTCTATTTTACATGCATGAATAAGAATGACAAGGTGTTCATTATAAGTTGAATGTTAAAGTAACAAATGAAGATCACAAAGTTTAATCCTAGATCCCCACTCATTCCCAGGATGCAAGAACTTGAACGTTGCAGCCACCAGAAAGAACTATCCCGGGTGAGACTATGCAATGCACTCTGTGTACTGCGTTGCCTTCTAGTTTACCAGAGGGGACAATAATTTTAAAGGGGTTTTGTTGGAGACCATGGTAGACCTGAACCTAGGTCATCCTAAGAAAGATAGTAAGAATAGTTCAATTCCAACAAATGGTTTCGTTTCCAGTTGGAACAAAATGGGATTGAGTGACTAAGATCTGCTAAAGAATCATGAAAAGATTGTCAGATTTGGTGAGGAAACATTAAAAAGAATGAGATTATAAAAGGGGATGTTTATGCCATGGAACCCAATGAAGGCTAATATAAAAAGACGGTTGAAAAAAAAGGAGTTGGAATTTGTGCAGAAAGTAACAAAAACCCAAATTTAACACCGCGTAAATATTTGGACATGTACGTATTTAGAGACTTGCATGAAGTATTTTTCTGTGATTTCCCACATATGTTGCAGGAGTGGATATTGAGGTTGAAAGAAAACCACCCTACAAATCAGATCAGACAGCTAGAGTGGAATTATGTGGATATTGTGCAGTTACACCAAGTTAACAATAAATTTACACACGTAGTAGATTTCTGGTTAGACAAAATTGTTGTAGGATTTATCACAGAGTTTGCAGTAGCTACAATGAAGTCTTATAGCGTAGTAGAGAAAGAGTTCCTAAAGGGACCTAGAGGTAAGTATATTATATCACTCTATACTTCCATCAATATTTTACTGTATAACAAAGGTGTAATGAAAATGGAATTAGACAACTAAACTTCCATGTGTCCATGGGGGAAGAACTGACAAGAGACAAAGAAATGGAGGAAGATATGGATAAAGGAAAGAAGGAGGAGGCCTTTGATCCAACCATGATGGAGGAAGAGCAGATCAAGCAGATCACGACAACAACTTGAAGAATGCGTAGTGGAGCACCCTACCAATACAAGATGAACAATAAGAAGAGAGTCATAGTCGTGAGGGAATTCTTGGCAAGTGATGAAGAAAAGGTAGAGGATCTTCGGGCTGTGGAGGATATTGAGGAAATATTGCATGAAACATATGAAAGGAATACAAGAGGTCCAAGGGCAGGAACCGAAGGCATAAATCCTATCCATATCAGTGTCAGTGTGGAACCCATAAACCCATGTGCGACCAATACACCAGAAAGAACACCATCGTTTAGAAAACCAAATTTTAGTGGAAGAAACGTAGCAGTAAGTACATCTACAAAGGGAGAAACAAATGAATGAGCCATTTCATGAAGCATTAGTCAAGATATACACCACGCGGGGGTAGTAGTTCATCATTCAGGATGGCAGGACATGATCCCACCATTAGGTTACCAGAATTCAAGGGAGAGGCATTTGAGGAACCTGAGAAGCACTTGTTCATCTGTGAAAATATCTGGGAAACAGAGAAGATCACAAATGAGGATACAAAACTTGCACATTTATCTATCACACTAAGAGACTGTGCACTAGATTGGTACATGAGCTTAGCTGCAAACAGTCCAACAGGAACAACCAAAATGATTGTAGATATCAAGAAGCTTCTGATAGATGAATTCCATAAGCCTAGATCAGAGGATCAATACATGAATGAGATGATAGATATCATACATAAACCAGGGGAATTTGTCTAAGAGATTGACCAGAGATTCAAACGATTGAAGGGAAAGTTGAAGTATGTCATCACAGATATGCATCATAGACATCTATTGGTGAATTCCCTGCTACCACACCTAGAATACCCTTTGAGGCAACATAAGTTTCAAACTCGGGTAGAGGCTATATAGGCAGCCTTACAACTAGAAGAGAACCAATACTAGAAGACAGAACCAACAATAAAGGAGTTGGAGGAGGATTTGAATAATTTAACATTTCAACTGAACCAGAACAGGGGTTAAGGAAAAAAGAGAAGTTGTTTGGTGTACCACATGTAGGACAGAAGGACACCACAAGAATGAGTGCCCAAAATTCACGCAATACATGGAAACAGGACTGCCAAACCCTTTTCCAACGAGAGGAATATGGTGTGAGATATGTAAGACACGGGGGCATGATCCATATCATTGTCCATTGATTTAGAAATACCAGACATTGCTTAAGAGTTCATATTGCAACTTTTGCAAGTCAGTGGGCCATGATGACAAAAATTGCAGGACAATGGAGCTGATGAGGGAAAGAAAATCATACACGTATAGGGTGTAGTAAGAAATGATGACAGGCAAAGTTGCACCAGAATTTAACCAAGTACCAGCCCCATATAAAACAATGCCACAACAATATAACACTGCGCAACCACAGTACAATACCGTGTAGCCACGGTATAATACTGCGCAGTATAATCAGGTGCCTCAGTACAACGCCCCGCAAGGAGATCTCACTGGCTACAGAGGTTGAGGACAAGGTAGAGGAGGCTTTGGAAGGGGTATATGACTGGCGGTATGCCATAATTTTCAACAACCAGGACACTATGTGAGAGAATGTCCACTTCCACTTGCGACATGAATGTATTGTCGCGCATCATATCATGACACAAAATATTGTTCGTCATTATTGGGGAAGATCCAAGAAAAGAGGAATCAGAACAATCATAATGTTCAATGGATTTAGATAGAAGAAAGGGATGATGGAAGAAATATCAACATAGTTATGCACGGAGGAGATAAAACAAGAGATGATGCAGTAAGACAAGATCCAACACAACACCAATGGGTGAAGAAGAATGTTGAACAACATACGTAGTTTGATGTGCAGAACGAAAAGGAGATATTCAAGAAAGCTAGACAAGAATTCTTAAAGTCATACATTACATCTACATCAATTCCGCAACATACTCAGGACGTACCAATGTATAAGATGCCTTCATCGTTGGATCACACTAATGAAGCACAACCATGAGGACAAGTAAGTACCATAAAGGCTTTTATGCATTCTTGTGTTAAACTACTAAATGATCCATCATCTGTTAAAGTATTACAAAATATGTTATAAAGATGTAACACAGATGTAGAGGGGAAGCTAGAGTAGAAAACAGTCAATCACTTGCATACAAGGAGGAGGACAAGTAGAGAGTTTAGATGGAATTCTAAAATCAGAGGTTTCAATATGGGGGATATTATACTGGATTTAGGATATAAAGTAAATGTGTTACCCAAGAAGACATGGAAATGTATGGGGGAGCCCACATTAGGCTACTCACCTGTCCAACTGAAATTAGAAAATCAACACAAGGTTCTGCCAATTGGAAGGCTAAAGGGTGTGACAATATATCTGGATGGAGTGCACACTAAAGCCGATTTTGAAGTGATAGAAATAATGGATTACACAACACCTTATCCAACATTACTTGGATTGGATTAGGTGTTTGACAACCATACCATAATCAATTTGAAGACAAGCAAGATGAAATTCGAGTCAGGAGAATACAGATTCGTTGCACCATTATACCCATCAGAAGGAGAAAGGTTTGTATAACCCACTTGCTTAGACTTGGAGGAAATCAACCAGTTATACATAACCACTGTGTGGGAAGAAGATTATGTAAATCCAATTGCAGATGGGGTACTCGTCTGGGGAAGAATCACATCATGCACTTCAGACTCAGATACAGGGTTGGATAATTGGCAGTAGAGATTACATGAACTATTCACAAGAAGGTGCACAAGAATAGACCGCACAGTAAGATGGGTAGGTACAAAGATAAGAGAACCTCCCAGTTTTCATGGGGTGAATGACTTAGAAGAATTTATAACAAGATACAAAGATGAAGTGGTATAAAATTAGAGGCTCTTAGATCTGGACATAGCACTCAAGGAAACACCTGCAAAATGGTGGGGTGCACACAAAGAGACAATCAAGGAATGGTACCAATGTAAGTGATTATTATGCATTATATTCGACGCATAATAGGGAAGTAATGAAATGCAGAGATATGATGGACTGTGGACACTAAAAAAACACTTGAATAAGTGCAAAACATTATGGAAAATGACACCACCAGAAGAATGGCCTCATCACTTCATTCACACATTGGAAGGAATTCCAGCAAGATGGTATGTAGACCAGGAACTGCGCAGAGGCACTACAGAATGGACAACATTACAATATAATTTTATAGTCACTTTCTCATTTGAACATGAGAACCCCAACATTGATTCAACACTCAAACAAATTAGAGGGGCAATATTTATTAAGGAACCGGAGGTTGAACTTATAATAGAGTATCAACAACGCAACATTCAAATTACAAAAATTGAAGGATAAAGAGAGGTGGAAGGTCCATCTCTCGAATCAGAAGTATTTTCCACACCAATCAAGGTGAAGAAAGTAAATATTGGGACAAATGATAATCCCAAAATGGCCAGTATTGGAGACTACTGGGATGAACAAACAGTAGAAAGAATAACAGATTTACTGCACGAGTACATTGACCTATTCCCAACAACCTTTACAAATATGAAAGGCATAGTAGGATATCTAGGAGAGATGAAGATACCTCTCAAACCTGAGGCTAGATCTGTCATAAAATGACCATATAGACTGAACCCAATATATAAGCAGAAAGTGAAAGAAGAAATTGATAGAATGTTAGAAGCTGGAATCATAGAACCGGTAGAAGAATCAGAATGGATAAGCCCTATGGTAGTCCAGGAGAAGAAGCAAGGAGGCATAAGGATATCTGTCGATCTGAGAAAGTTGAATGATGCTTGCCTACATGACCCTTTTCCCACTCCTTTCACAGATGAGGTATTAAATAATGTGGGAGGCCAGGAAGCATACTCATTCACAGATGGATTCTCAGGCTACCATCAGATCAATATAGCTCCATAATACAAGTACAAGACCACTTTTTCCACAGAATGGGGATCCTACCAGTACACAGTCATGAATTTTGGGCTGAATAATGCACCAACTATATTTTCAAGGGTATTCATAGCTTCCTTTAAAGAATTCATCCATCAATTTTTAGAAGTATATCTAGATGATTGGACAATCTACATTCTGTTGAAAGATCATGTAGAGGTGTTAAGGTTGATGTTGGAAAGATGCAGGTAGTGTCAGATATCATTAAATATCAAGAAGTGCATCTTTGGTACACCTTTTGGAATACTATTGGGACATATAGTCTGTAAACAAGGGCTATTGGTGGATCCTACAAAGGTTGCAGTCATTGTTAACTTATCACCACCCATATCAATACGCCAGTTGAGAGAAACAATGGGACACACGGGCTACTACAGGAAATTCATAAAAGGGTATGTGAATATCACTGTGTCGATGGAGAAACTGTTGAAGAAGGATGGTAAATTCATGTGGAATGAGGACTGTCAATGAGGTTTGGACACTCTAAAAGAAAAAAATGGTCGAAACACTTATACTAGTATTCCCAGACTAGGAAAAGACATTTCATGTGCATGTAGATGCATCAACCATAACACTTGGATCCATTCTAGTGCATCCAATAGCATGAGATTTAGACCATGCTATAGCATTTGCAGGCAAAAAACTATCAGAGTCAAAGCACAACTACAATACTACATAGAGAGAAGGCCTAGGAATGGTATATGCACTGCAAAATTCCAGACACTATCTACTTGGGAAACACTTTAAAATGTTCACAGACCATTCTACCCTCAAGTACCTAGTTAGTAAACCAGTGTTGGGGGGGAGAATCTATAGATGGTTAATGTTGTTTCAGGAATTTGAATTTGAAGTGATAGTCAAACAAAGGAAGTTGAATGCAGGACTCGATCACCTGTCGAGGATCACCAATGGAGAGGAACCTACAAATTTAGAGGACAACTTCCCTAATGCAAAAATATTTTTAGTCCAAGTAGTTGATGAATATTTTGCTAACATCATTGAATACTTGAGTATAGGGACTGCGCCACAAGAATTCAACACTGCACAAAAGAAAAATCTGGTAGTCAGAGCTATAGATTATCAATTGATTACATGACACTTATACAAGCTGGGTGCAAACAACATCCTAAGAATATGTGTACTAGAACATGAAAGGCCTAGGATTTTAGCAGAGGCTCGTGAGGGAATATCCAGAGGACATTATGCAGGAAAATATGCTGCGTAGAAGGTATTGCACGTAGGACTATGGTGGTCGACCATTCACAGAGATGAAAATGACTACTGCCAGAGATGTGATGTATGTCAGAGGGTTGAAAAACCTAATAGACGGGATGAGATGCCCCTGAGACTACAAGTAACCTTGCAAGTATTCGACAAATGGGAAATAGACTTTGTGGAATCAATTAACCCACCAGCAAAGAGGTCAGGAGAAAGGTATATCATTACTATAACATAGTACTTAACGAGATGGGCATAAGCAACACTAGTAAAATATTGTAGCGCAGAGACAACAACACACTTCTTGTTTGAGCAAGTGATCACTAGATTTGGATGCCCAAAGATTTTGATGAGTGACCAAGGCACTCACTTCATCAATAGTACTATCAAGGCTATGTCTCAGGAGTTTGAAGTCTGTCATCAAAAGAGTACACCATATAACCCTCAAGAAAATGGGACAGTGGAATCCTTTAATAAGATCCTAGAGAATGCATTGACAAAAATCTGCAATGTCAACATGGATGATTAGGACTTGAAAATACCAACAGTATTATGGGAATACATGACTAAATGCAAAAAGTTGACAGGACATGCACCATTCAAGTTGGTGTATGGAAAAGAAGTAGTGGTGCCATTAGAATTTTTTGTACCTAGTCTACGCATAGCAACAATCACCAACATGACAGAACGAGGTGCAGTACAAGAAAGGCTAAGTCAACTGATGGAGATGGAAGAAGATAGGATTCATGATGTCACCAAGAAGTACAGAAAGCAAGGGACACAGCTTGGCATGGAAAACATATTAAAAGGAAGAGTTTCAAGGAGGGAGACCTAGTCTTGGTGTATGACAATAAATTCATTCAACATCCAGGAAAATTTAGAATGCATTGGTTGAGACCAAATGAAGTGAAGATTGTCACAGAGGAGGGAGATGTACAATTGAAAGATTTAGGAGGTACAAAACTCAGAGGAATGATCAATGGGATTCAACTGAAACTGTATATGGACAATCAGCCTCCTAGCACTTAGAAAGTTACCACGCAGTAAGAAGATATGTATATAGTGTATTATAGTAGAAGTAAGGGAGAGAAACGAGAAAAACAAATAAAAATAAGGAATGCCATAAAAAGGTAAAAATGGGATAAAAATAAAAAAAAATTGGCGCACATGGAGGGTCTTGATAGAATAGAACTGGTAGAATAGTACAATGCACTGCAAGAAAACCAGGGTTTGAAAACACTGCCCGCAGAAGAGCCGTTAACGAGTAGAAAGGTACAACACATAGGAAACACAAAAAAAAAGTGAAAAAGTGACAATTGTCAGTGTGACACAACTGTCACTTCTCTGTCGCGCTATAAAATCAGAAGAAGGGGGGAAAGCAACTCATTGTATTATTTTCTAAGGAGAAGAACACAGAGTTGAGCAGAAGAGTGGCAGAGTGCAAATTTGTGCTATCATCTGTCGATTTTGAAGCCTGTAGTTCAGATTTTCGCGCCATGTCACCACCGAGGGTTGGAGCGCTGAGCAGAACTGGTCGAAACACACGGAGTAGCACTCGGGTGCCATAAAATGGAACAAACTAGATTCCCACAGTGGTGGATGTGAATGGAATACACACACCGGAGTACGAGAAGACCACATTGCATCTGGACCCGCATAGGATCCAGAGCAGCCGAAAGAGGATACTGAACAAACGGAAGCCAACGCGTCCAGGGGGAAAGGGTTGCAACAAGAATAATTGGCCATGGGTTCCACGCAACATGGCCTAGAGCTGGAATCAGAGAATGAAACAGAGCAAGAGGCCATACCAGAGGGTGGGGTATCATCCCCACAAGAGAAGAAGAAGGCGCGAGAAGAGAGTAGTGTGCAAGGAGTACAACGCGTACCGATGGAATTGGCCATAATGATGCCAAAAATTCCCAAGGGAGTGAAGACTGACGATAACATGGTAGGAGGATTCGATAGACTTAAATACTCTGACCATGATGTCTTTGACACCATAAAGTACCTATATTTGGTAGCATAAAGCTACCTAGAGAGTAGGGGAGAAGGCCCATCAAGCACGCCATTGTTGAAGCATGCGCAATGGATCCTAGGACTGTACAACACCAACATCATGAACTTATTAGACATACCGCACTTTGGGCGTGGGAAACACATAAACATATGTGTCAAATAGATGTTATCTAGGGTGCATGGAGGCATCTTATGGATGGATAGGCCAATGCCTATCAATGCCAATCTCATTGTAGCATTTATAGGGCTACCCACAGATAGGGAGAATCCAGAACAATACCTAGAAGAAAAAACTAAGGCAAAATCCATCTCATATGAGATCAAAGAAAAGTATGGCGCGGAAAGTAGTAAAAAAGGTATCAGGATCAACGATAGCAATGATCCTACGACACGATTTTCAAAAAGATTGCTCGGTTGAAAATTAATGCGCAAATGCTGAAAAGAAGAAGTGCCCACATGAGTAGTAGCAGTTGTGACGTAGTGCACAAAGGGGAGCTCGATGAGTTGGCCGCCTTATCAACTCAACTCGTTCCTTGAAGACTAAAAGGATGACCAAGACTGGGGCTCTGAGTTCCACTATTCGTGGTTACTCATCCTCATTGCACTTATGGGGTGGCAGGAACCCACATACAACTCATTCCTGCCAAGGACATGAAAATGTGGTGCAACCCACTACACATGCCTTCGCAGTACAACTGATCCCAAAAAGAACAAACTTAACAGTGACATGTTCACGATATACTTGACAAAGATCCAAAATAGATTCATGCAGACATGGAGGATTCCCATAGAATCTGTCCAAGAGTTTGGGCATATAGCGAACTTCCAGGCATCGCGCCACAGTATGTGGCTACAAGAAAATAGGGATCCAACTAAGGAGTCGTTGCATTTGAAGTACTACATAACAATGTAGGACATCCAGATGGAAGTCCAGGAATGGAATGAGGAGTGGAGAGTTCCAACAATCCCAAATATGGTGCTAGGAGAACGAACGAGAACGCGGGACATAACAATCCCTATGCAACAAGCAAACACAAATAGAGCAATCACCAAGAAAAATAAGACACAGGGCCAAGAAGGGGACAACACTCCCATAAAAAAGAAAACCAGAATGAAGAATCCATCCCAACGTGGTTCTACACAGGGATCATCGTGCACAAAGCAAACAACAAGAGAAACGACAAAACAAGTGCGCAAGGAGGAAAAGAAGATGGAGACACAAGAAGTCTCAATGGAAGAAGGAGAAGGGAAAGATACTGGAAGGGATACACAGATGCTAGAAGCATATGAACCACCAGAGGCTGAAAGGAAGAGAACAAGGGAGAAACCAAGTGGTTCCATAAAGAAGACCAAGGCCCACAGGAAGCCCATGGAAACATCATTGATGACAGACGGCGTGGAGTTGATAGCCATGATATTAGAGGATTGACTGTCAGACGTGTGGGAGAACACTAAAAACCACAGACATTCAATTTTGGAGCAAATCCAAGAGGTGAAAATTGTGCTGGAGAAGTTAAAGGTTGAAACATAGCAACAACAACAAAAGAAAACATCACCAACGAAAGAAGGGGTACCGGTGGGTGAGACAGTGCAAATCACGACGCAAGGGAGTGTAAACTTTAGGATTACTCCCGACATGTTGTTCGTGGATGAGGAGACAGCACATAGGTCGCTGAGAGAGATTGAGATGTTGGACTTGGCGTTGTCCAATATTCCAACCAAAGCAATTTATAAATTACAAGTGAGCGTCGTGCAGGAAATTCATTCCAGAGAAATATCTAACGCGACAAATTTACAGTTGGCAAAGGAGGACAACACCTCATTGAAGGAGGCACTTAGCCAAGAAGAGAAAGAGAAGAAGGTGGATGAGATGGAAAACCAGATCCACGTAGTGTTCCAAGCCATCTCAAACAACAAAGGAATATGAGTGTCAATGCAGGAGAAAATGTTGAAGATAGCACAGACGATGCAAAACTACAAGGACCAGATCAAAGAGTTGGAGGAGAGTGCAATTCCCACAACTCCTCTAGAAATCAGAGTGCATAGGCAACATGATGTAATAGCTTCTACAGAGAGCATCGCGTAGAGTAAACATAGGCTGAAATAATTGATGGAGAAGAGCGCCCTACTATGGACACAACTTCAAGAGGATAGAAGATTACAAGAGCTGCAAGGGAAGGAGGCGAACTACACACAGCCATGGCAGACATCAAACAATGAAAAAAAATGATGTCACTGCCAGAAAGTATCAAAACTGTCGTGGAGATGAAAACCTTACAAGCAGAGGAAAAAGTAGTACACGCGCAGAAGATGACGCGACAGGCTCAGCTGGAGCCCCTACAAGAAAAGGCAGAACAACTGGTCGTCGATATTGACGCAAAAAAATTGAGTATAGAGCACATCGCAGTGGAAGGAGGAGAGAAACTACAAAACCCAGTCACCGCGTAACTTGTAGAATCTATGGCCCAAAGGAGAAACCAGGCTCAGGTGCAATGCCAGAGAATCATCAAAATGTATGACGCGTTGAAACAAGCAGTGATAGACATTGGAGTTAGGCAGTGACTCAGGACGAGTCACGGTTTCAGTGTTGGGGGACTATTGGGTGCAGGCCCAGTTTTGGGGGAAAGCACAACATGGGAGGTGTTATCCCCCAATTTTAGGTATAACTAGGAGATCATGTCTCGAGGCATCTTTATCTTGTCAGCAACAACAACATCACCATCATCTTTATCTTGTCAGCAGCCGCAGCAGCATCCATCACCATCGGATTGGTCATGTGTCAGATATGGTTCTTGCTCCATGAGGTAATTAGTCCAGGTATCATGGTATGTGTCACTTTGATCGTCAAAACCCTCGAATATGTGCATTTGATTCCTTTTGTTTTCTAACAACTGCTTGGATCTTACACTTTCCCACTTGACCATGTTTGGGGGGATTGACAGGGTGCCCTAGCAAGCCTGTGTCTACAGGTTTTGGTTTTCCACTGGGGGGATTTATGAAAAGCCATTGTTTGCTCCCTTCACAACACCACTTTTCCATCTTGCTTCCCGCTCACCTACCCCATTCCACTTGTCTGGGCACTGGGTTGACCTATTTGCAGGATTCCACCTTTCCTTGCTGGAAGAAAGGGCTAAAGGCCCAGAAGGTAAAAGCAACTGGTAAAAGATAAAAGCCTAAGAATAAAACCTTGAGATGATTCGCCTAGGGATCCCTGAGAAAGAAATAAAAGGCTTCTCAGCAAAAAATAAGAGAGACCCAGAAAAATAATAAAACAACACTTGATCAGAGAATAGGGGATCTCATCATGAGCCAACCTATTAGGTCCATGGGTACCTAGTAGTATGGAATTACCACTAGATGGTTACCACGTCAGGGTAGTGACTCTTGGTTGCATGGCCAAGGGAAAGGGGGTCTCACCACGAGCCAACCTTCTCATTTCTGTGAAAGTACTTGTGTGTAACATTGTCACCATTGGTCACCGTGCCAGGGCAGTGTCCCCTGGTTAGCTCTTGAACAAAAAGCAATAAATAATAAAAGAATAAAGAATAAAATGCAAGAATGGGCTTGGAAAAAATGCATCTAGAGCAGGTACAACTCGCTTTCTACAAAGGCACCCACATGTAACATTTTTGCATCCTTGGCCCTCATTGCACTCAGATGCTTGGACATCCCCTAACCACATCACCCACTTACATGGCTTGGATGAGGTTTCTTCCAGGAACTTTCCTTTTCCATTGGACACTAGCCCAATAGGACACCTTGTCCTTTTCTCCAAACTTGTATTGCAAGCTTGTGTAATGTCTTTGAGATTTTAACTGATGTATTAGGGATTTTATGCACATGTTTGAT